>VBSM01000104.1:1041610-1083801 GCA_008086735.1 Cheirogaleus medius | reverse complement strand
CCCGCCAGGAGCCGGGGAGTCCAGGCGCGCCCACTCAATTGTTTCAACCCGCTCCCCCTCCTCCATCAGCACCACAGCGAATCCAGCCCTCTCCCTGCGGTGCAGTGGGGTTTAAAGGAGCGGATGCGGGAGAGGGAAAAACAGCTAAGCCAGCTCTGCTAATTCAAAATCCCCCCACCCCCAGCCGCCCGCTCCCTGCACTTGTCTATCCAACCCAGCCGCTGAGCTCTGGGCGCAGGCTGGAGCGCGTGAGCACACAGCCCGGCCCCTCGCACGAGCTCGCACGAGCACACACGAGCACACACGGGCATACATACACAAACACACGCGCGCGCCCGAGAACCGTGTCAAGCGCACCCTGGCAGTTCTGAACACACTGCGCGCGAGCGCCCACACGCACCCGGACCCCGGGGGTTTGGTCTGCACACTTGGGGCTTCTGAAATATACACGGCGTGCCCTCTGTGAAGTTCACCACCTCCGAGGCCCCCGCGGGTGAAGGGCAGCTTTGGGAGACACGGCGACACCTGTTTTAGGGGCCAGGAGGGCGCTGGGGAAGCAGCTTCTGCTAAGAAGATTTTCGGGGACTACTGATTTACTAACTCAGAGCTTTAGGAAATTTCCAAGGCAAGAGCTAGTGAGGGATTCTTTCTAATCTTGACGTGCCTCTTGGGATTATTTGTTGGGCTACATACGCACGTACACTACACGCACACACGTACATCACGTACGCACACGCACACCCAGACCCACACACACCTGCAGTGTCTTTTGATGTTCCCGCACAGACCCTGCGTATGCAGACTACTCTGCAACGAGATGCTCCCGCAGCTGTGTTTGTGCTCTGTGCAAGGCGCTCTCGATGATAACTTAAGGCAAAAACGAAAATTAACAGGGCTATTTCCTTTCTACACACCGGTAAACTTTGGTTTTCTTTCCTTCTTCTGCACCAAAAAGACCCCCCCGCCAAAAAAATCCTAGCCTCATGAATCAAATGCTAAAGGAGGCATGGGCTAACTTTATTCCTTAAGCCTGTGAAGAGGAAAAAAAATGAAAACGACCTCCTCTCAAATCTTGCAAAACTACACAAGATGATGTCAAAATATCAAACAAGCAGTAGAAATGCAAACGGATTAAGGAGATTGGCATAGAATTTTCTTCTCCAGGCAGCTTGCCCTCGTGCACCCATCTCGCGTCCCCACACTCGGACATTTGGAGATGCTCAGACGAGAAAGGAAGAGAAAGGTGCAAAGTGACGGGTGCGACGGTGGGTGGAGGATGAGAGGACGAGGGGGAGCCGTGGGGTCCTGGGTGCAGCCAAGGGTGACCAGAGGCGTTAGCTCTGAGCAACGCCCCCCGCCCCGCTTCCCGCGGGAGCCGCACACTCCGAGGTTGCGGCTGTGGCCTGGGGGTGGAGCCACGTCGTCCCGCCCCTGGTGACGTCACCGGCGGGCGGGCGAGGCGGCTGGGGGCTCGCCGCTCCCGCGTCCAGAGGCTCGGTGGCGGCCCCGGGTATTTCCTTCCCTGCGCTGGGAGGCTCCGGGAAGAGCCGAAAACGTGGGCGGGCAGGGGCGGGGCGGAGGCTGGTGGCGAGAGGAGGGCGTTCCTCGGGCCCGCCCCCAACGCCCTCCAATGGCAGGGAGGGGGTGGGCCCAAGGGGCCCCGCCCACGGCTCGCCCCGCCCCTGGGGTTCCGCGCGCCGGCGGTTCCCGAGTGGTCGCGAGCTCGAGCGCGGCGCCTTGCTCGGACCCCTGCAGAGCGCGGGCTGGGGGCGGCTTAAGGTTTTTTGCCCACAATGTCCTTGCTTTCCTCCTGCTCACCCACGCAGTATCTTCCAAAACGTCGTTGTCTGAGGCGCCCTGGGATCCTCCCCACCTCGTCCTCTGTCGCCCTAAACTTGGGCGTTGGGGACGTGGGAAGAGGCAGTGCCGAAGGGCTAAATAAAGCGGAGTGGAGCGGAGCGCGGGAGAGCAGCCGCCCGCGGCCCCGCGCGTGCGCTCAGCCGCGTACCGGCGCCCCCCGCCGGGCTCTCCCTGGTGCCCTAGGAGGGGCGCTGCGCCGCGCCGCCCCTGGAACCTCTGCTGTCCTTTCCCTCGCCACTTTCCTCCCGCTGTGTCCCAACCCTCTGTCGCTGGCGTGGGTCTTTTTAAAAATGAAGTGAGAGGCGAACAGAGTTAGTACTATACCTAACTTATTTTCCGAGTGAATGGTTGAAAGCAGATGCCAATGGTGGTTTTTTCTTTTTTAATTTTTAAAGCTCTTATGTTTTAAATTACAGGTCTTTCTGCAGTCGAGGCTCCGTGCAGGGTTGGTTCTTTTTAGGTCCTTAATTAAAGGGTAATGCAATCCTTGGTGGCCAATGCATGCTGACTATTTGGTAACACTGAAGGCAACATCCTTGGCTGAAGGTGGCATTGGAGAACGTTTCCTCTTTTCTTTTATTAGTGTGAAAAGCGCATCTCATATCATATTTGCCGTGAAAGGTACAGTAGGAAGAGAAGGGAACAAGGGTGGAGAAATTCAGGTAGTATGCCGAGCCTTACACTTTTCTGGAAAATAAAGGAGACAGGACTGTAATTTCCAAGGCTGCTTTCACTTTTGAAATTTTATGAACCAGGGATTTTCTAGAATACTGTAGATGGGATTGGGAGTGAGAATGTGCGGCCCAAAGACTAAGGTCTATGCAAGAATGCTTGTGATAGGCCAATTCTTGCAAAGAGTGTATTTCTTTTTGGTAAGTAATTCTGTTTAAAGAAACAAATACAGTTCAGGAGAGTGAAAAAAGCCATTGGTACTGTTTGGGTCTGCATGTTGCAGTGAGCCAAAGGAACCCTGAAGGAACCCTGAAAAGTAGGTCTGCATAATTAAGGCAATAAATATGCAAAACTCCTTATCTCTAAAACTGCCAGAAAGAGACCTTGTCTAATTTTAAGTTTGGTTGGCACCAATTTCCTTTCTCAGTTAATGTTGCCACAGCCCCAGTCTGGCTGAGCAGTATACCAATTGACTGCCGGACACCCTCTATCAATCCATCACAGGTGGACTTTCCAGAAGCTGTTATCCCAACAAACATCCCTTGAAATTATTTGCAAGAGCTGTTGCCAAGGCCACTAGGAAATTCCATCTCTGTCTTCTAGGTCAGAAAAAACCCACTGCTCTATTAGAATGGATTGGCTTAGCAATATATCTCTCTCATAAATTCAGTCTGCCATTCTTATACCTTCAACTAAAACCTTTAAACAAAATATGAATTTAAATATATATAGCTCTTTTCATTGAAATGATAACAACTATATCATGTTTAAACAATCATATAAATTAGGAGGGAAATGAGATTTTTGTGGAAGTATATACATTGGTCAGAGTCCCAACAAAAATCCCCTTCAGGAGTCCTGGGTCTACTCTTGCATCTGATACTTGGTTAGGCAATTTTTTCACTCTTTGGTCATGAAACTCTTACCAAAATTGGTTGAAACTTCTAGGCTTTAATATATGGCTGACTGAAGAAACTTGATTTTAATGCAGAAATTTGAATTCTGGGAGCAAATGCTTGTTTGAAATGTGTGAGTGTGATTAGTTTTCTTCTTAAAAATAGACATTTTATTAAAAATTAAACATTTTTATTAAAAAATGTACACACAGAACAATGCACAAAACAAGAACTCCAGGCTCATTGATTTATTACAAAGTGAACGTCTGTGTGGTCCTCACTCACACTGAAACAATTGGAAGAGACATGACAACTAAATGCAACCTGTAGTCCTAGAGAAGATCCTAGACAAGAACGGACAGAGAAATTGTTGGGACAGTTGGGGTGATGTCCATACTGGTTGGGCATCACTCATTGTCGCCGAGTCTGCAAGCTGCTCACCAGAGTTGCCCTCTCCACTGCTAGGGCATCATGTTGCTCATATCCCCCCCCCCTAGCAGGCAATCTGCACTCCTCCCTGGCAGAGATGACTCCAGGCAGCCAGACAGTATGGTCCCCTGAGGTTGTTCTGGAAACACCGTATCATGTTTCTCTAACCTGCTCTCTTTTCAGTATTCCAAGAGTTTTGTGTGGTCTTTTTGATTGCAGTAGAGACAGATTACATTGAAAAAATTTGAATGAGGTCTGTGAATTAGGCATTAGTTTTACACTGTACAACATAGTGAGTCCCCCATCTCTGCAAAAAATTTAAAAATTAGCCAGGTGCGCACCTGTAGTCCCAGCTACTAGGGAGGCTGAGCTAGGAGGGGCGCTTGAGCCCAGGAGTTGGAGGTTGCAGTGAGCTGTGATTGTACCATTGCACTCCAGTCTGGGCAACAGAAAGAGATCTTGTCTCTATTGTCTCTAATTATAATAATAAAAATGATTCAGGAAAGAAATAGTGATAATGTAGCAATGGAACAAACAGCAAAATGTTAATAACTGGGAAATATCTGGATGAAGGGGTATACAAGTTCTTTGACATTTTTTTCTTTAACTTTGAAATCATGTCAAAATAATTTGTAAAAAATTAACTTCAGATGTTCTAAGGACTTAAATATGCAAAACAAAGCTTTAAAGTACTAAGTGAAGCACGCAGGTGAATATTTTAAAACTTTAAGCATAAAAAGTGTTAACTAAAAATATTGATACATTTGCTTATAATAAATGAAAAACTTTTGTTTGCCAAGTAACACCTTAAAGAAAATGAAAAAGCAAATTACAAACTGTCACAAAAATCAATATCAAGAACTTAAGAACTCCCCAAAACCAATTTTTTAAAGCATACACACACACCCTAAAATAAACTTTACAGAAGAGAAAGCATATATAGTTTATTGCAGGCATGCAGTCAAAACTTGCTTAACATTAAAAAATCACAGTGTCTCCCAGTCTTTCATGTCCTGGATGGTTTCAAAGACTATAGGCCTTACATTCTAGGATGACCTCACCGTGGTCCATCTGATTTTTCCTCATAAACATGCTCAGAGCATGCAATTAGGTTGGGATCAGCTCAGAAACAAAGCTATGTTCTTCTCGGTGTGAATAGGAATTATTAGGATGAATAATGTTACCTCATTGACCACCACTGGTGATGTTACCTTGGCTTGGTGTCTGCCAGGTTTCTCTTCCTTAAATTCCCCATTTCCTAATTCGAACTTTGTGGGGAAGTCTTCTGAGATTACACTGATATACTAGTCCCCACCAAATCCCCACTACAGCCTTAGCACCTATTGCCTACTCCTGTGTAAATCAACCACATGGACAGTGGTTGCCAAATGATTTTCTATTTTCCTCATTGCTTCTAAATTTATTGTTTGGCATTCCATTCCATTGTAAGGAAAAGCCTTCCCCATTCCCTTATTTCTTTACTTATGTCATTCTGAATTCATAGATTCCTATTTTATTTAATGTGCTGTGGTTCATTCTTATTATTTTGCTTCTATTAATTTCTGTGTCCTTTCAGTGAATACTGATCTTTCATTGAGAATTCTTACTTTCTGACACAAAAAGATATTCTAGGTTTATCTTGTCTGGCCCCAGCCCTGGAATCAGTTATTTCTCCAAAAGCACTAGTTCCTTTAAGTTTCCAAACCAAGATGCAGGCCACAGTAGTACCCATTGCTACTTCTAGGCCCTCTAGAAATAGGAAATATACACATGTACATATGCACACACACATTCCTATCCACACGCACACACTGCTATTTCTATATCTGTACAGTCTGTATAATGCTGTTATAAAATTATGAGTTTATATTGATACTTCTAGTATCAATCCCATAACTCAGAGTTCTTTCTAGCCTTCCCTCATTCCCTATATGTAAATATTAATAGCTTGAGAATCTTGACTCAGTATATTGCTTATTTGCTCAGACAATGTATTTATTGGCTCAGTGTAACCAATCTTTAAGTACACAGGCTGTCTCCTTCCCTCCACCTCCCCACCTAGCCCTGAGTTCCGTCCCTGCGGTTCCCGAGGCCCTTCCCTGGCTTGCGCTCTCAGCCTCGAGGCCCGAGGCGCACAGCGTATGCCCAGATCCCCGATTGCCCCCCATCCCGCAGCTCCCCATCCTCACTTTCTGGGGTGCAGGCCAGCATCTCCACGTGGCCCCTCTACCCTGTGCTCTCAGCCACCGGGCAATTCCTCCGTTCTGGGAATGAAAGGTGGGAAGGAAAACAAGAAGGGAAGGACAGGGAAAGGAAGATGGGCTGAGTCAATTTTATATGTGGCTTGAGGCAGGGATCCAATTGCAGCTTTTTCTAGATCCTAAGCCATTCTCCCCGCTGCACTTGTTGGCTAGCTCTCGGTGAGATGGTGAGATTGCGCGAGCCTGAGCTCCACACTTGCCAGGTTCTGCTGCTGTCCTCCCACTGGTCCATATGCTTAGCGCTGGGTCAGGACCGCATGGTTTCATTGTTATTCCTTCACAATAAATTCTGATATTGCAGAGTGGAAACATTCCTTTCCTGATCCCCTTCCAGAAGTATCCTGGTTATTCATGGCCATTTTGGAGTATTTTATGAAGTGAAACTTGTTTAGAATTATGATTTCTTTTTGGTGAAATGAATGCTTTTATCATTAGGTAATAATCCTCTCCACATCTGATAATGCTTTTGCTAACGTCTATTTTATGTGAAATTAATATAATTAGGCCGGGATTTTTTTGGTTTGTTTTCTTTAATGTTTATATGCCTAATATATCTTTTTTATTCATGTTTTTACTTTTAACTTTGGCCTGTCTTTAGGCTTTAGGTGTATTTCTTTTAAGTAGCATATAGATAGATTTTTTTAACCTCAATTTAGCAATATTTATTTATCTTTTAATTGTGTGTTTAATTCATTTACATTTTTTGCAGTTATTGATGTATTTAGACTTGTTTCTACTATCTTATTTATATTCCAGTATATCCCACTTCCAAGCTATATTTTTTGTGGCTTAAAAAATATTTTGAATTGGTACAAACATATTCTCCCAAATAAAGTGAGATGTTTAATACATTCTCCCCTCCCTTGGTTTCTTCCTACTGCTGACACTATCATATTAGTAATACAGTAGTCCCCCTTACCCATGGGGGATATGTTCTAAGACCCCCAATGATACCTGAAACCACAGATAGTACTGAACCCTATATATACTATATTTTTCCTGTACATGCATACCTATGATAGAGATTAATTTATAAATTAGGCACAGTAGGAGATTAACGACAATAAGAATAAAATAGAACAATTATAACAATATACTGTAATAAAATTTAGATGAAAGTGGTCTCTCTCTCTCTGTCTCTCAAAATATCTGATAACCTAGATGGGTACTAAGTGACTAGTGGGCAGGTAATGTCTACAGGGTGGATATGTGGGAAAAGAAGGAGGATTCATGTCCTGAGCAGGTCAGAGTGGGATGGCCTGAGATTTTATCATAGTACCCAAAACAATGCCCGATTTAAATCTTATGAATTGTTTATTCCTGGAATTTTTCATTTAATATTTTTGGACTGTGGTTGACCACGGGTAACTGTAACTGCACAAATGGAAACCAAGGATAAAGGGAGACTACTGCACATAGGCTTTAAAAATGCTTTTTTTTTTTAAAAAAAAAATAATTTTAGACTCACCAAAAGTTGCAAAAATAATACACAGAGGTCCCATGTACTCTCATTCAGCTTCTTGCAATGGTAACATCTTACAAAAATCATAGCACATTATCAAAACCCTGAAATTAATTGACATGATACAATTAACTAGACTACAGATCTTACTCAGATTTCAGCAGTTTTTTGTGTGAATTTTTATATGTATATATAATTATATGACATTTTATCACCTACCATATATAGATCTGAATAACCACCACCACAATCCAGACACAGAACTGTTCTATCATCACAAAGGAACGCCCTCGGTCTGCCTTTCTGTAGTCACACCCTCCCCTAACATTTGGCAATCACTTGTTTTCCATTTCTATAATTTTCTCATTTGGAGACTGTTATATACATGGAACCATACAGTGTGTAACTTTTAAGATTGGCTTTTTATACTCAGCATAATGCCCTTGAGAGCCATCCAAGATTTTGTGTGTATCAATAGTTTATTGTTTTTTTATTGCCGAGTGGTATTCCATGGTATGGATATACCAAAATTTGTTTAACTATTCACTTGTGAAAGGATATTTGGGAAATTTCCAGTTTTTGACTATTGCAAATAAAGCTGTTATGAACATCTGTGTACAAATTTTCATGTAAATTAAAGTTTTCATTTCTCTAGGATAAATGCCCAGGAGTGTGATAGATGGGTTGTATGGCAAGTCCACGTTTAATTTCTTAAGAAGGGCCATGCTGATTTCCACAGTGGTTGTACCAGCATTCTTTGCATCCTCACTAGTATTTAGTACTATCAGTATTTTTTATTTTAACTGTTCTAATAGGTATGTAGTGATACCTTATCAGGTTTAAATTTGCATTTTCCTAATGTCTAGTGATGTTCAACATGTTTTCATGTGCTTTTTTTGCTATCCCTATATATTTTTTGTGAAGTATCTGTTTAAGTAATTTTTCCATTTTCTAATTAGATTGTTTTTGTACTGTTTAGTTTAGAGCATTCTTTGTATATTCTGGATATGAATCCTTTGTTAAATATGTGATCTGCAAATATTTTATTCCAATTGGTGGCTAGTTTTTTATCTTCTGAACAGGGTCTTTGTAAAACAAAAATTTTAATTTTTATGAAATATAATTTATCTATTTATTTTATGGATCATGCTTTCAGTAATATGCCCAAGAACTTTTCACCTAACCCTAGGTCACAAAGAATTTCTCCTATGTGTTTTTTAAAAGTTTTATTGTTTTACATTTAGATAGTGTATAGCCTTTTAATGTTTAGAATTTTAATTTTGATTACAGTAGATATATTATTCTCTTTTACTTTGGTCTTAGCTATTGTTTTTGTTAGTTTATTTTAAGATAACAAAACACTAAAGTGAGGTATTTAATCACCTTTAATTTACTTATGTCTTGAGTATTTCTTGAATGATTTTTAGAGATAAGAAAAACAAAATTGTTTTTCCTACTCTCTTTTACAGTCACTCAACACAACACAGCTGTGACCAGAGGTGTGGGTTCTCCCACCCCGCCCCACCAAGCAATTCTCCAGTGGACACCAGCTGAATATCCTGTGATTCAATTCAATTTCAACACTGTCTACTTGGAGATAGTGTCAGATCCCACATGTCAAGGGCTCAGTCCCACAAGCCTGTCCCCACATCAGGTACCAGTCTCAAGTGGTAAGCTATCACCTGTACTTCTGACCATCTGGCTATAGATAGTGGGTTCCCACAACTCTCCTTCTAGGAATCAATTAATTTGCTAGAGTGGCTTACAGACCTTAGGGAAACACTTTACTTATGTTTACCCATTTATTACAAAGGATATTACAAAGAATATAGTTGAACAGCCAGATGGAAGAGATGCATAGGGCAAGGAATGTGGGAAGGAGTGAGAAGCTTCCGTGACATCTCTGGTGTCCTCCATGTGTTCAGCAATCCCGAAGCTCCCCAAACCCTGTCCTTTTGGATTTTTATAGAAGCATAGTTACATAGCCATGATTGACTATGTCATTGGCCATTGGTGATCAATTCAACCTTCCATCCCTGTTCCCAGAGGTTGGGGGATGGAGCTGAAAGTTTCAACCTTTTAATCATACCTTGCTCTTTCTGGTGACCATTCCCTCACCTTGAAGCTGTCTAGGACCCCCCAGCCACTAGTCATCTCATTAACATACAAAATATATTCTTATCACTCTGGAGAGTCCAAGAGTTTTAGAAGCTGTGTACCAGAAACAGAGACTAAATATATATTTCTTATTATATCACAGTGATCTTTCCTCTGTTTAAATTTTTCATCCAAGACTGTTTATACTATGCATTTTAGTGGGAAAATCTTATGACACCTTGTATGGATATTTTTATTGTATTGAAATGATAGCTTAGCTTTTCCTTCTACACTTTGAAAATGTGACTTCATTGTCTTCTTGTATCCAATGTTGCTGTCAGAAAAGTCTGATGTTAATCTACCTCATGTTTCTTTATAATGTGTTGTAATCTGTATAAACTTTTAAAATTTTTTCTTTGTCTTTCTAAAAATTTCACTAAAATATATGTAGTTAGGGATTTTTCCTATTGTTTCTCCTTGGCACCCTATGGCCTTTTCAAACTGAAGTCCTTCTTTTCTAGTTTTTTAATTCTGAGAAATTTATCTGTATTTTCTTCTCTCCATTAAGATAGTTTTTTTGTCTTATTTTAGAATTCCTATAGTCTGGATTATTAGGGAAATTGGTTTTAGATTTTTGATTTACCAGTCTTGGGGGTTGGAGGTGGAGGGATGGGAAAGTGAATATCCTAGGCTGGTTAGTCCCTACATGTTTTTCTTGGTTCCTCACTAGCACAGCCTTCTGTGCTGCCCTTATTTTATTCCAGTGGACACCTGGGCCAGAGGTCTAAGTCACAGCAGGTGAGCGGAGAGGTATGTGTGTTAGCAGAATGCCAATTGCTCTCTTTTAATTTCACCCTTCCCAGCCTTGTGAGGATTTCTTTTCTTCTTAGCCACCACCCAATCTCTGCACATTAAAACAACTCCTGTCACCTCAAGGATTCTCATAGTTTTCTCTGTTTGCCCTCTAGCTTCTTCAGAGTTGACCTTGGGGTTGGGGTCCAACAGCCTTGCTTGTTTAGGACTGGAATATTCTGATTATCTTTTTGCTATTGATTTATAGGTGAACTGCAATATAGTTAGAGACCATATGTTGCATGGTTTCAACCAATTTTTGGAAAATTTTTTGTATGTATTTTAAAAATATTATTTTTGGTTTCAGCATTTTAAGAATATCTATTGGTCAAGTTTTCTGATTGTGTAGCTCAAATATTTTCATATCTATACTCACTTTTTATATGTTCATTTTATGAGTTACTGAGTGATTTGTTGAAAACATGATGATTTTGGATTTGTCTATTTTTTCTTTTAGTTTTGTCAACTGTTATTAGATATCTACAAATTTAGAAGTTTTATAACTTCCTAACAAATCAAACCTTCTATTATTATTATATTTCTAATTTTATGAATGCTTTTTGCCTTACAGTCTACTTTATATGCTGTCACCATAGCTATGCAAATACAGTCTCTTATTTTTAGGAGAGTGTTTGCATGGCATATCTTTGTCCATCCTTTTACTTACAAACTGCCTGTATTTTTTATTTTAGATGTTTCTTGTAAGCAGCACATCCTTTAAATAAATCCAGTCAGATAATTCTTGTCTTTGAATTGTAGCATTTAGTCCATTTAAATTTAATAAAACTACCAATATTTTGGGGCTTAAATCTACCATCTTGTTATGTACTTTCTATATGTCTCATCTGCTCTATGTTTCTTTTTATCTCCTCTATTACCTTCTTTTGGATTGATTATGTTTTACTATTCCATTTTCTCCCTCTATTATCTTGGAAGTTATATACTATTTCACTATAGTTTTAGATACCCTATAAATTACAGCATACATTTTAAATTTATCAAAGTCTAACATAAATTATGCTTTTGTTGGGCAATGCAAGAATTTTCAAATCTTTAACTCCATTTGCTGTCTGTTCCAACTTGCATACTATCATTTTTGTGCATATTAATTCTTTTTACATTTTAAACCTAATAGGATGTTGCTATTATTGTTTTATATGTTTAACATTTTTTTCATATTTATCTGCATATTCTCCACATATTTACCATTTTCATTGTTCTTCATTACTTCCTGCATCTCAGATCTCAGATCTCAGTACAGGTTTCCAAATGACACATTTTTTTTCAGTTTTTGTTTGTGTAAAAGTGGCTTTATTTCACTTTTATCCTTGAAGGACATTTTCCTCAAATATCCTTCATATTATATAATTCTAGGTGGTCAATTTCTTTCAGCAGTGTAAAAATTAAAAAAAAAAATCTCATTGTCTGCTGGCTTCTATGGTTTCTGTTGAGAAGTAAGTTGCCATTCCTAAGTGTTATTCTTTTGAAGCCAATTAGTCTTTATTCTCTGGCTGCTTTTATAATTTTTCTTCATTTTTGGTTTTCAGCTATTTTATCATGATATGTGGATTTTTTAAAATAGTTAATCTTCTTGGGGTCCTTAAAACATTTTGGATCTGTGGTTTAACACCAGTATCTCTTAAATTATTGTTTCTTTTCCAATTACACACATATTAGATCTCATTGTATCTTTTTTTTCAGTTCTACATTTCAGTTTATTTTTTCTCAGCTTTACTGAGGTATAATTTCTAAGAATTGTATATATTTAAGGTGTATAATGCAATTTCTGATATAGGTACACATTATGAAATGATTTATACCAATCAAACTAGTTAATATATTCATCACCTCACATAGTTACCTTTTTTGAGGGGGGTTGTGAGATCATTTAAGATCTACTCTCTTAGAAAATGTCAAGATTAAAATACAATGTTATTAACTGTAGTCACCATAGGTCTCCAGAAATTATTCATCCTGCATAACTGAAGTTTTGTACCCTTTGACCAACATCACCCCATTCTCCTGAACACCCCCACCCTCACCCCTTGGCAACCACCATTCTACTATCTGCTTCTATGAATTCAATTTTTTTAGATTCCACATATGATTGAGATCATAAAGTGTTTGTCTTTCTGTGTCTGGCTTATTTCACTTAGCACAATGTTCTTTTGGTTTAACAATGTTGTCAAAAATGGCAGAATTTCCTTCTTTTTTTTAAGGCTGAATGATATTCCATTACACCCCCCCACACACCCACACACACACCATGTTTCCTTTATCCATTCATCTCTTGATAGACACTTAGGTAGGTTCCATTTTTTGGCTGTTCTGAATGATGCTGCAATGAACTTGGGTGTGTAGATATCTCTTTGAGATATTGATTACATTTCCTTTGATATGTACCCAGAGGTGAAATTGCTGGATTATATGGTAGTTCTATTTTTAATTTTTTGGAGAGATTTCCATTGCTTTTCATAATGGCTGTACTAATTTACATTTCTACTAACAGTGTATAAGGATTCCCTTTTCTTCACATTTTTTCCAATACTTTTGTCTTTTTGATAATAGCCATTCTAAAAGATGAGATGTGAGGTAGTATCTCATTGTAGTTTTGATTTACATTTCTTTGATGATTAGTGATGTTGAGCATTTTTTTCATATACATGCCAGCCATTTGTATCTCTTCTTTTGAAAAATATCTATTCAGATCCTTTGCCCATTTTTTAAATTGGGTTATTTGTTTTCTTGCTATTGAGTTGTTTGAGTTCTTTATATATTTTGGATATTAATCCCTTATCAGATGTATTGTTTGCAAATATTTTCTACCATTCTGTGAGTTGTTTCTACAGTTTGCTTATGTTTCCACTGCTGTGTAGAAGCTTTTTAGTTTGGTCCCATTTTAGTTTAATCCCATTCCTCTATTTTTGCTTTTGTTGCCTATGCTTTTGGAGTCGTATCAGAAAAATCATTGCCCAGACTATTAAGAAGCTTTTTTCTTATGTGTTCTTCTAGTAGATGTACAGATTCAAGTCTTATGTTTAAGTCTTTAATAGATTTTGAGTTGATTTTTATAAATGGTGTGAGATAAGGGCATGTGGATATACCATTTTCCCAATACCATTCATTGAGGAGACTATCTTTTCCCCATTGTATATTCTTGGCACCTTTGTTGATGATCAATTGACAATAAATGAGTAGATTTATTTCTGTACTTTCTATTTTGTTCCATTAGTATATGTGTCTGTTTTTATGCTAGTAACATACTGTTTTGATTGCTATAGTTTTGTAGAGTATATTTTAAAATCAGGTAGTGTGATGCCTCCAGCTTTGTTCTTCTTGCTCAAGATTGCTTTTGTCTATTCTAGGTCTTCTGTGGTTCCTTATTACTGTGTCTTCTACGTGTCTTACTCTTTCATATTTTTCATCCTTTTGTGTTACCATGTCTCATTCTGGATATTTTCTTTTGTCAGTTTTTATTTAATAAATTATCTCTTTATCTGTGTCTATACCATTGTTAAAGATTGATTAGGCTTTTAATTTTACTCATTATTCTGAAAGACAATAATAGAAGAATTTCTATTTGAGTCCTTTAAAAAATAACCTTTTATTTTTGAATAGTTTTAGTTTTGAACAGATTTGTAGAAAAATTGTGAAGATAGTACAGAGTTTCCATATATCTCACACTCAGTTTCCTAGTTGTTAACATATCGTATTAATATGGTACATTTGTTATAGTTACTACAGTTCATACTTTATTCAGATTTCCTTTGCTTTTACTTCAAGTTCTTTTTCTGTCCCAGGATCTCATCCAGAATACCACATTCCATTTACTTATCATGCCTCTTCAGGATTACTTTTGCTGTGGCTGTTTCTCAGATTTTGTGTTTGATAACTTAGAGTTTGAAGAGTAATGGCCAGCTATTTCATATAAGTTTCTTCAATTGTCATTTCTCTCTTTTTTTTCTCATGACTAGACTGTGATTATGAGTTTTGGGAAGAGGATTTTGAAGGTTAAGTACCATTCTCATCACACAATATCAAGGGAATGCTATTAACATGACCATTATGGGCTGAATGTTTGTATACCACCAAAATTCATATGTTGAGGCCCAACCCCTAATGTGGTAGCATTTGGAGATGATTCCTTTTGGGAGGCAATTAGGGTTAGATGAGGTCATGAAGGTGAGGCCCTCATAATGGGATTAGTGCCCTTATGAGTTCCCATATGATAAGAGAAACCAAAGAGCTTGCTCTCTCTCCCTGTGCATACACAAAGAAGAGGTTATGTGAGCACATGGTGAGATGGCAGCTGCCTATAAGATAAGAGAAGAGGCCTCAAAATGAAATCTATCTTGCGGGCACCTGGATCTTGGACTTCTCACCTGAAGGATTGTGAGAAATAAATTTCTCTTGTTTAAGCTACTTAGTCTATGGTATTTTATTATTGTAGCCAGAGTTGACTAAGAAATGGTTTATCACTGTTCATGTTAACCTTGATTACCTGGCTGAGGTAGCATTTGGTAGGTTTCTCTACTTCAAAGTTACTTTTTTGTTTCCTTTTCCATCTTGTATTCTTTGGAAGGAAGTCATTATGCAAAGCCCACATTTATGGGGTGGGGAGTTATGCTCATATCCTTGAGGGTAACTGCATCATACTTTTTGGAATTCTTATGCACAAGATATTCATCTCTTATCCCTCATTTCTTTATGTATTCAATCATTTATTGATATTGGTATGAACTAATTGATACTTTATAATTTGAGCAATAATCTGATACTACTTTATTTATTTTATTGCTCGTATTGTTCCAATTTTGACCATTGGGAGCTCTTTCATTTGGCCCCTGTATCCCTTTGCAATATTCCATAATTGTAGGCCTTTTTCTTTTATTGAAGCACTTTTTTGCTTTCTGGCACTACAGAGTTCTCCATGCCCATCCTGTGTATGTGCAGTTCCTCTTGCCTAAGTTTTACAGACTCTACTCAGTTTGAAGTTACTTTCGTCAATACCTTTTTCCCTCACCCTCTTCAGTGAGGTTTTTTCATGTCTTTGTATGATAATTAGACTCTTTTGTCATATCCGGCATTCTATCTTCAGATTCCCCAAACTCTTAAATTATTTTTAAAAATTCATATATGTTAAGGTTCACTCTTTGTGCTGTAAAGTTCCATGTGCTTTGACAAATGCAGATTGGAATTGATGGACTCTGTATAGCTTCGCAATCTTTGAGAAAAGAAAAAGACTGACTCTCATCTCCAGGCACACTGCAAAAGCCTGAAAGCTCCCATGGAAGCATTTAAAGCAGTGCTATCCCATGGAAATGTAATGTGAACCACATATGTAATTTTACATTTTATAATAGCCACAAATTAAAAAGTAGAAATGATACAGGTGTGATTGATTTCAATAATGCATTTTATTTAACTCAATATATCCAAAACATTATTTCAATATGTAACAAATATAAAGACTTATTAATAAACGAGTTATGTTTTTTGGTATTAAGTTTCCAAGACCAGTTAGTATTTTATACTTCTAGCATCTCAATTCAGAGTAGTCACATTTCAAGTTCTCATTAGACACATGTGGATAGTGGCTACCATATTGGATAGTTAAGATTTAAAGAAATTCAGCAGTCTTATTTCAGACTGTGTTGAAAATGAGGCCCAGAATTTAATTTTAAGGTATCAGAGCTAACAGGGTGAGTACATAGGCTTGACCAGTCTCCTAAATCCAAGTTAGGGTGTTAGGGAAAGAGTGGCACCCTAATATTTGAGATGAAGACATTTGGGTGGAGGAGCCTGATGATATCTAACCTGAGATAACCCTGCACTCCTCAGGCCAGCAGAAGCATCTCCCTTTCCCATGCAGGAAGAGAACAGCATCTCTTTAAAAACCTTGGAGACCCTGCAAAAACCTTACTCAGCGCAGGTGTATCGCAAGATGATGCTTGTTCTCAACCTTCAGATGCCTGTGGCTCCCACTGCTTAGCATTTCCCACCATATTACTGCAGGTTGCTGAGCCACGACGGTGCAGGCAGCCCTCTCATTTGCAGAGGTGAGAGCCTGAAGGTGTCAACATTCATCTTTTCTAGTTATTGTACCTGCTAAATGACTTTATTAGCTGTTTTCAGGGAATTTATTAAATTTGGCAACTCTTCTTTCTTTATTTGAATGGAATATGGTTTGCTTCCATCATTTTCTTTTACACTTAGAAGGAGATTTAAAAGGGGTCTTTATAAAGTGGCTGTTTGTCACTAAAGACTGAACACTTCACCTGCCCATTAAGACCCTGTGGCCACACAAAGGAAAGAGCAACCACTTCTTTTTAACAGAGCTGCTTGGTGTCATTTTTCCTGCTATTAAAGTGTTCTATTATTTTTAAAAAGTAGGTTCAACTGTTTCATCTTATTGAAGACAAATGCTTTTTCCCAACCATTATTCTGAAAACTATGATTATATCGTCTAGAGCCTGTGCTGCTCAGACACAGACAATCCTGAGAAGAGGCAAGGCTGGCCACAAATGCCAAGAACTGTTCTGTGAAGAAGCTGGAAAGAGAGCCCAGCTGGCACTGAGGCAGCCACCACAAGGGCGTTCTGGCTCCCAGCTCGGTCCCTGGTGTGAGGCTGGGCTCCAGGACAATCTTTATGAAAACTTTTTGGATAAACTTCCTTTCCATTTGTGGGTACAAAGAGGCTCCTGGTAATAAACTTTCAGAAGTTAATCTGTTTAGCTCTGAAAAACTAGTAAATCCAACCTTGCCAATCACAACCAATAAATTCCTGATAATCATGAATCATTCATTAACGCACAATGGAAATGATCACACTCTGGGTCACAGTTTGGAGTCAGTCAGACTGACATGGGCTTGGATTTTGGCTTCTTCTCTAAATGTGTTGGCTCTGAAAACATGGCCTAATTATTTACTGTCTCTTGTCTTTAGCTTTCTTACCTCTGAAACAGGTATAAAGATATTTACTGAGTGGGGGTGTTGAGAAGAGAGTGCGATATTGTATTGAAAGGCTCGTTGCAGGTGGTGTGCGTTGCAGGTAGCACTGAGAAGAGAGTACACCCTGTCTGGCTTCATGTTTCAGGCTTCAGTGTGCAGACCACAGTGGGTTCTATTCACTCAGGGGAGCTACGGTGCAACACTTTTTGTCTCTCAGTCACATAATTGCCTTCTGGTTCTTTGGAGCCTGGTATTTTTGAGTCGCTTTTCCCAAGTGGGTTGGGTCACTGTGCTATTGGTCAGTTCTTACACTGCATGATGATCTTTTTTGTGTTTCCAGGAGCCTTTTGAGGTTGGCCTGTATGCCACCTGTGTTCCAAGGACAACTTGCTCTGTACCTGAACTTGGAATCTCCCCACTCTGCAACCTGCTCATCTCTCTTTCCTTGTAGAGACAGATGGATGTGGTGTTAACCCCAAGATCTAAATTTGGAGTGGGAAGTGGGAGACCCATTTGGTCTCAAGCTTAAGCCATCTTTTTCTCTAATCCAGTTTCTATTAAAGGCTTGCTATGAGGTGCCTAGTGTTTGCCCAGACTGATGTTGTGCCATGTGAGTACACCACCATTCAGAAACTTGGGTGAAGGGAGAGGTGAACAGCACCCCAAACCCCTGGGATATAAAGTCACTGTTTGAAGCATTACATATGTGTGTGTGTGTGTGTGTAAAACCTTGAATGAAGCTGGACCTCAAGATTTTTGGGGTGAGAGTTGAATAAGAAATTTGAATGAGCTTGGAGCAGTCAGATCTGGATTGGGTAGTTGGTGAGCTATTATTTCAAAATGATTAACTCAGACTTTGAGAAATAGATTGATATTAGGCTATGATGTGATTGTCTTGCTGGGATTATAGGGTGTTATGGGTTGAATTGTGTTTCCCCAAAAAGGTATGTTGAAGTCCTAATCCCCAGCACTTCAGACTGTGACCTTATTTGGAAATAGGGTCTTTACAGAGGCAATCAAATTAAAATGATGTCAGTAGGGTGGGGCCCAATGCAACAATACTGGTGCTTATAAGGGGAAATTTGGACACAGAGACAGACACACACAGAGGAAAGATAATTTGAAGATAGCTGTGTGGGAATGCAGTCAGGATTGGAGTGATGTATTTATAAGCCAAGCCAGAGAAGGCCAAAGATTGCCAGCAAACCACAGGAATATAGGACAGGGCTGGAATAGGTTCTCTCTCACAGCCCTCAGAAGGAAGCAACCCTGCCCATACCTTGATCTTGGTCTTCCAGCCTCCAGAACTGTATGATAATAGATTTCTGCTTTTTAAGCCACTCAGTTTGTGCCACTTTGTTATGGCAGCGCTAGCAAAGTGAAACAGATGGCACCGCTGAGGGTCAGAGTGGGGCTTCCTTAAAAGACATGGACTTCCCAGGAGGCACAAGTCTTGGAGCAGAACTTGAGGCAGGCCTCAGATAGAGCTGGAGGTGGGGCTTCCTGCCTTCTCTACTGCGGGAGGTCCGCTGGGCTGAGACTCCAAGGCCTGCGGGAGCCGGGAGTGCCACAGCAGTTTATTCTCTGACTGTCCTACAGGCTGGAAATCTGAAATCAAGGTGTGAGCAGGGTTGGTTCCTTTGGAGGATTGTGAGGGGCAGTCTGTTCCACGCCTCTCCCTGGCTTCTGGTGACTGCTGCAGTCTTTAGCATTCCTCGGCTTACAGATGCATCGCCCTGATCTCTCTGCCTGTATCTTCACACATGGTGTTCTTCCTGTGTGTGCGTCTGCGTCCGGATTTCCACTCTCAAGGAAACAGCCACATTGGTTTAGGGCCCACCTTAATGACCTTGTCTTAACTTGAGCATCTGCAAAGATCCTATTTTCAAATGAGGTCACATTCGCTGACACCAGGGCTTAGGACTTCAACATATCCTTTCAAGGGACACAATTCAACCCACCACAGGGGTCTTGGATGTTTTCCCCAAGGAGGTGAGACTGACGCTGAGATCTGAAGGAAGAAAGGGACAACCGGGCAGACAGCCAAGGGTAGAACATTCCAGAAAAAGAACAAAACCTGTATTAGGGAGTTGTGGTGGGCAAGAGCTTGCCCATGGGAGAGCCCAGAACAGCCCAGCCCGCAAAGGTGAAGAATAGCAAGGGGGAGGCGGGGACGAGAGGAGGTGGAACAGAGCCAGGGCTTGCACCCCCCCTTAAGGAGTTTCAAGTTGATTCTAAGAGCAATGGGAAGCCATTGAAGGTTTTCAAAGGAGGCAGAGACAGGTGGCAGGTGAGCAAGCATGATGGTGGCTGTGGAATTGGAAAGAAGTGGATGGATTCTTGAGACATTAGGAGACCGAATCGACAGGACTGATTGGGACTGATTCTGAGTCTTGGTCCCAGGGCATCAAGTGGAAGTTGTGGGGCTTGCACATGTTTCACTCAGCTGATCAGTTTCACTTTGAGTCCAATGCCTTTTACTAGGTGTTGACAAAAGACGGACCTCAGTTCACCTCTGACCTAAGATAGCTTTTATTTATTCTGCATAGTATTTTAATAACAGGAACACATCGTATAAAAATATAGATTCCACACTGCTCTTGTAAAGTCGGACAAGCTGGCAACAGTGGAGCCTGCAAGATTGCTTGGCCCCAATGAGCTGCAGTTGAGGAGCAGGTTCCCCCTTTAGACAGACACTGTGCTCCCAGTTCCTCACAGCCTGCAGTGCTCCCTCTTGCTCTTCCCACAAACACTTCCTGTACTTATTTTACTTTATCTACCTGGCTCCTCTATGGGCTTGAGTTTGCTCCTCTGCCTAGTTCGATAAGCAGGGTGGTTTTCCTTGGTGTGGTTCCTCTGCGTGTTCCTTTGCAAGCATGTGTGGCAGCGGATGGGTCCCTGAGTATATGGGATTTGGAGTAAATGTCTTTCTTCCCAGAGGCTTCATAAACTTGAGTGAGAAGGAGGACAACAAATCCCAGAGGTGGTCTGTGTGATTCCCATGGAAGGATTCAAGTTTCGAATGCAATAGGTCTCTTGCTTCCTTTTAGTCCTTCCCCCTGGAACTGTCTGCGGTAAGTCTTGGTAGCCTTCCCAATAACCCATGATAGTATTACATTCCTATTATATTCTGTTTAAGAAAGCAGGCAAATGTGTAGTACATTTTTGGGGGATCCTCACAAACATGATGGAATTCTAAAAAATGAAGCTCGTATTCAACTCCAATGTTCAGGAGCTCCAAATTTAATCTTTGTGGGAAACAAGGTATTTCCTAGTATTGTTGGGAAGACAAGGCATGTCAGTAATTATAGTGCATTAGAAAATTGATTTGGATGTTTTCTCCATGCACTGATCTCTAAATTATGAAACCATGAAGAACTGTAAATTGTAAAAAACTTCAGCTATAAGAACAAAAGTCTTAGCAAAGGCTGCCCAAAGTCTGATATTTATCTCTTTAGAGATATATCTATTTAATAAGTTAAAGTGAAATAATCTCTGGCCTAGTCTGTTAGAAGCACACTGGCTGCATGTCTAAGTGAGGTTTTCTTCATAGGCAAGCAGCTAAAAGGAAATTCTTGTTTCTGTTTTTGAAGAAGTGACTACCATTACTAGGACTGTGACAGGAAGGAAATTGCTATTTCCACTTACATATTCTCTAAACAGCAATAACGTATTTATTAGCAGCAAAATAAAAGGACAGATGACTGTTTAGACTCCCAGAACTTTATGGACCTTTATTCCCTGTACCCTTTGGTGTACCAATTGGTACCCTAATTGTTTCATATTAAGCCACAAAACAGAATAAAATGTACCAAAAGCTTGTGGTAGATTGTTACTAGTTATAGTCTGCCTTGAACAGAGCCTAGTGTTGAGGTGACATTTCTAGCTCCCTTCAGTGGTGGTGACAATGATGTTTTGATGGAAAAGTAGGAAAGTCGTTTTATTAATGTACGTATTTCATTGTCCTTTAAAGTGGAGCTCCTTAATAATATTGGTACTGGAAATCAGGGTTTATCTTATTGGAGTCCCTTATGTTTCTCAAGGAATAAAAAAGGGAGAAGGTAGGGGGTGATATGATTTCACCAGTAGTTTATCCAAGTTTCTGTCATTTTGTGGAATCCAACAAATTGTTGCTGATGCCTTATGCCTTATCAGCCTCCTGATCTTGGTTGTAATAAAACATCTTTCTTTTCTTTCATCCTTTAATATAATGCTTGAGTTTTTATCATGTTAAACACATACATATGTAGATAAATAAATAAATATCAGCTATTAGGAAAACTGGTTGCATTGCAGAAACGTATCTTAAGCAATATGTCATAAAATTGGGTACCCAAGAAACAATTTTATAATGGAACTTACCAACCAGCAGAGGTTCTGCCTCAGTTGGCGAGGTGAGAGAACATTCTTGTTCTCACTGGCATGAAGCCAGGGTGAACCTGACATCTAAATCAAGAGACCCATTTTGGGTCACCAAGCATCCCCTTCTCCACCTGTGCCGTCCCTGTCTGGAGTCTGAGCATTCACTACAGTACATCTCACTGGTCTTTTTCAATTTTCACCACTCCAGCTGCACTGTCTGAAGGGCCCAAAGAGATGATTTTGCAGCCATGTGCTCCCCCACTGCCAGGCATTTGCTGCCCTAAAGGAGCTGCTACGGCTGTGGTTTCAGGGTGAATTTCCTGCTGTCTGATGTTCTGTGTTACAGTGAACTTAACTGAGCAAGAAATATGGGAGATTTTCTCTTGGTTATATAACAGTGTTGAAAATTATTAACTTAAGCCAACTAGTGTAGTGTTGGAGCAGCAGGTTAGGGGAAGAGGGAGGAAAGTGATGGTGAGTGTAATGAGCATTTTTCTTTTACACAGCTGAAGACAAATAGTGTTTCCCTCCACCTGGCAATGTAGGTGTATCATGTGTTGGGCTGTTAAGTGATGGTTTGGGATGTTGGGGAAGCCTGGTAAATAAGACTCCAGTTCATTCTCCTCTCCATTAATCAAAAATAGAAACGTTTGCCTGCTTGCCTGAAAGTATCGGCATTATGCTATTGCCCCACTACTGAGCGTTTGCTCAAGGGCCATTACAAAATAATTGGAAAATGGGTGCACACCCCGTGGTCTGGGGGAACAAGATTGCTCGGACGACATGTATTTATTGTGATCCTTTTTTTTGTATCTCCCATGCTGCCCAGGATTGTGAGAGATTTAAAAGAATGATGTTCCTTTTTGATGGTATAAAAGATTGATGTTTTCCTTATTTTTTTACTCTTTGTCAACACTCTAGAAAAAAAATAGCAAATGACATGAGATATAATGTAATTTAGTTAGTAACAGCTGATATAGGGTGTTCAATTCAGAAAAGAGAAAGTCCATCTTAGCTAGGCCTGTGGAGGTGGAAAGACTTTTTCTTCTCCTGAATTTTCTCCTCTCTCCTGACACCCACTGGGTGAGATGCTTATTCTCTGGGCCTTAGTGATGTCCTGGACGTAGCTCATCCTCTTATTTAACACATTTTATTATGATTACAACTTGGGTGACTGGACATCGTAGTTTTCCCAGCACAGTCCTGGTAGGTCTGTCACCCCAGAGTAATTATTAATATAATAGTTCTCCCTTTTCCTCTCAAAAGTGTCCCAGTTTAGATGATAGATATAATTATAACACAAATATAAACTGAGGACCACATAGCCCAGGTTTTTTATGCTGTTGCATTCAAATAAGCACAAGATAGTAGGCAAATGTCATCAGAAATGTTTCCTGTGGCTCAAGAATATTAAAGGGGATCTAATTTCTAACCTACAGTGATACTCTTCAGAAGTCTCTCTCTTCTCTGTGATCCTGGATAGTTCTGGCTGCTCAAAAGCCACTCAAACATAATACCCCTAACTTTCCTGACACCCAACCCAGACCTTTTATTTTGTCTCTTTTGTCTCTGTTAACTCTTTCTCTCTCTTTTTCTTTCTTCCTTTTTCTATATATACACCTTCTCTTTCCTCTGTCCATTCTCTTAATTCTCCTCCATGCAGCCTCAGAAGCCAGACTGGGAAAGGCTCTTGTGGAGGATGAGAGAGGAGAAGAATCTGAACCAGCTAGATAAGTGCTCTGAGTAGGCTGGAAGTGGGAGGAGGGAAGGCTGGGGACCCTGGCCGATGACCAAATCTTATCCCTGTCACGAGTCATCCGAGAGGTGGGCTAGGAGTTCTGCATCTCAGTGCGCAGCACCGTTTTGGCACAAGGAGGTACTGGCAAATGCGACTGAGTGGAAGCGAATTAAGAAGGACTCCAGCCTGGCTTTGCAGGAGGAACAAGATTCGAGTGGGTGTATAGAGAGTTGGAGCACACTCCAGAGAAAGAAGGACCAGGGTGTGTGTAGTTGTGGGTTTATCTGTTTGTGGTGGGGTGGGCAGGAGGGTGGGGGCCAGTGAAGAGACTGGGCAGACAGCACTGGAGCCTCTCAGTGGGGAAAATCTATTTTCCACTCAATAGTGGCTTAATAGTGGAAGCCCTCTATTGGCTCCCCAAAGTGAAGACAACTCAAGAAGGGCTCTGAAGGCCTAGAATAGGTCTGCATAGCAGACAGCCAGGGTAGATTCATGAAGTAGGGAGTGACTTTGTGGAATTGATATTGTATATAGATTATTTTGCCAGCTTTCTTTGGGGTAGCTAGTATGCTGGGTACATTGGATTGCATTGTGATGGATGATGAACACACAGCACATAGAAGGAACTCAATACATGGTGGCTAATGTCATCATCATCACTGTCACCACCATCATAATCACCACAATCATCACCTACCTCACCGTCACTACCATCATCAACACCACCATCATCATTACCATCATTGCCACCACCACCACCATCATCACCACCACCACCAGCAGCATGGCCATCATTATCATTACCATCACCACTACCATCATAATCATCACCACCACCACCATCATTATCATCATCATCACAACCACCACCATCATCCTTATCCTCACTGCCATCATGATTTTCATTATTGGGAAAGTCCTGAAACAGAGAGATAAACTAGAAGGTTGTTTATGGTAGTTAATGTGGAAGGAAAGAAAGAAGCTTCTCTGGGAAAAAAGGAGACTCCAAATATTAGAAGGGCTGTGTGGTAAAAGAGGGAGGCGACACCTCCTACAGAGTTTGCTTGCGATAGGATGAGAGGGGAAATCGCAAGGAAGCTGATTTCAGCTCAGCATTAATGCATTTTTTCATATTCAAAACATCTAACCACGAAATAGATTATCTCACAAGAAAGTGAGCTCTCCCAGTGTCCATTGGGAGAGCCCAGCAGAATCTGGGTAACCACCTGCCAAGGATGTTACAGATGCTTTAATGAACAAGTGGGAGAGAGGACTTATTTCCTTTCAGATTCTTCTAATTGAAAGATGCAACAGCTCCTAGTCCTCCAAGTCATGGACTAATTGGTAGTGGTTGGAATGGCAAAAGAGGGTCATGGTCTATACCAGTGGTTCTCAACTGAGGGTGATTTTGCCCTGCAGGGAGCACTTGGCAATGTCTGGAGATGTTTTGGTTGTCACAACTGGGGGGGGGGGTGGCTATTGGCATCTAGTGGGTAGAAGCCAAGGGATTGCTAAACATCCTACAATGCACGGGACAGCCCCCACAACAAAGAATTACCTGGCCCAAAATGTCGATAGAGGCAAAGTTGAGAAACTCTGGTCTATACTTTAACAAGTCCATTGTCTTCTGTTGAAAAGTGGAGAGTTGCTGTATGCATAAATGCTGATTCACATTCACCAGGTCATATATCCCTCAGCAATGAGCCAGAAATACTGCCAAATATGCCCTTTACATGTGGTTTTCACACACATCCATCTTAAATATTCCTCTTTTTTCTTCAACGCTTCCTTAAAGTCGATAAAACTGGTTAAGAAATGTAGTAGATGATAAGGACAAACTCACTCTTCAAACTTGTTTGCAACCTAATTTTGGCTGCTATGCAGTAGGCTCTGTGGAGTGCAGTCTTGTATTTATCCTACTTCCTGGAGGATAACTGACTTCCTTGAAGGCCCAAGATGAATAAAAAGGATTCAGTTGTCACAGATTTTTCTTGCTAACCTACCCAGTTTCCTTATTTTGTACACAGCTCATGAATAGTTAGGGTAACCACATGTCCAGGTTTGCCTGAAACAGTTGTGGTTTACCCATATTGTGTTAGGGTGATTATCAATAGTGCCCCTTTTACAAGTGTTCCTGGCTTAGAAAAGAAATTATATGGCCACCCACCCTACTATCAGTTGGCTAATGAGTATTTTGATGATACAGTCACACCATTTTAAAGAACATCTCTAACTAACTTCAGTGGTATCAATTTAAAACAACTCACCTACACTAGCTAATGTGATTTAACATCATTACCATCATCATAAAAGCTCACTTGAAGTAACTTCTCCAAAATAGCAATGCCTTCTGTCCCTCAAGCCATGCTTTGGCCAATTTCCTCTTGTGATCTACAAGCTGCATTTGTGACTTGTTTATGTACCATGGGATTGAATCTGTGGCCACAGATAAAAGTAAATAATTTGCACTGGGACATTGTCAACCTTACTCTCATCCGTCCCCCAACCCAGATACATACTTCTGTGACATTCAGCCCTTCTCTAACTGTCTGGCAAATTCTTTCCACACCATGACCAGTTCTATATTAATTGTTACACCCTATTTTATCTTTTCTATGCACTCTTAACTCCCTTTCCTAAACCACTGCCATTTTTTTTCAGCTTTGATTCCCAAAGAGATGATTTCAAAACATGGTTTCATTGGTTTCCTGAAGCACATAAAAATGATAGATCTGATTAGGTGAATCCATATTTTACAAATATAATGTACAGAGTCTCATTATGGAATACTTGAAACACAGAATGATATCTGTTGTATGAAGCTTTCTGGCCATAAAGACCACAAACTACCTTCTATTTGTCTAGATTATGGTTTTCCTGCATTGTATTCTTCTATATTGTACTCTCCTCCACTCTTTGGGGGAGGGAGTTGTTTGTTCAGCAGGAGCTATGTATAGTAAATTGCCAAATGCATTTACATTACTATATGAATAATGAACAACTCTGCACTCACAGACACTTTGATAGCCACAGTGATAATATATATCCCTTATTTTAGAGGAAAAAAATGTACATAAGTATTTTACCTTGCTTCAGCAGATAAGACGTATCAGGTTGGCACATGACTTTATTTTTCTTCTTCAAAACCATAGTGTAGCAGTTCATGAGACTGCTCATAAAATACACCAATTGCTTAGAATGCAAAAATGGCATGATGTTTGCTGTACTCAATCAATCCTAGAAATAATCCCATTTTCTCTTCCCAGTTAACTCCCCAGATTTGGAATTTAGAGGTTAAACCATTAGAAATAGTACTTTCTCTATTTCTTCTCTCTGCCCTCCCAGCTTAATATGCCATGGCACATGTGTAGTCTGAAGCATGGGCTTGGGAATTAGTCATGAGTTAGAAAATCGGACCTGTCACTTACTAGCTGTGTGATCTTGGGCAAGTTACCTAATCTTCCTGGGCCTCATTTGTCTCATATGCAAATGGCGGGTAATAGAGCTCATCCGATAGGGTCATTGTGACAATGAAATTACATAAGTGTATATGCAGACTAACCCAAAATAAGGCAACAGTTCTTCTTTGCAGGTGCTCCTGTATCTCTACCATTACACACGCTGTGACTCAACCGTCACCATCTGTTCAGATGCCTGTTCTCATCACTAGATGGTGAGCAACTTAAGGGCAGGCACAAGGCTTACTCATCCATATAGCTCCAAAGTCTAGACGACCAAATATTAGGCATTCAATACATATTTTCTGAATCGATAAACCAATGGATAAATTTTCCAGTTTCCAAGGGTGGCAATTTATTGTCACTCTCCTTTCCTACACTCAAAAAATATCCTCTGAAAATTCCAAATTATGAGGTGTTCAGGATCTCTCATCGTCCTGAGTACATGTTTGCTTTGGCTTTGGGGAAAACTGCCCCCATATTCCCCTAGCTCTAGAGGCAGTGTTAAGTTACAGCTGTGAAGCAGTAGATGCTGCTGGTGCCTGCCCACCTCACCTTCCCTGGGCTGGTGCTTCCAATCCACAGCCGCCAGGCTGGAGTGCGGTCTGCTAGATTGCATGGCTGTAGCTTGGTGGAGATTTCCCCTCCACTAACAGGAGCCTCTTTTTCATCAACAGTAGAAGGTTATATCGACTCTCCAAGCCAGGTAATCTGTAGCCAGCGACTGACTGATACAGGAATACAAAAGCCTGGCTTCTTTGGGGCCATAGTTACACTAAAACTAAATCCAATTTATAGTATTGTGGATCTAATCAATCATGAAGCTGTCAATATTGGTGCCGTATGTCTCAGCCTTCAATCAATGCACACATATGGGGCCAAAAGAAGGCCTTTCTACACAGTTTTTCTTATAAGGGCCTCATCCTACCTGAGTCTTCAGACCCATGGTATCCTCTGACATGTATCCCCACTTTTTTGTACTTTCTTCACATTTGGAAAAAAATAGGTTATATTTCAGTATTTCACATGTGAGTGTTATACGACTTACCAGTTTATAGCAAAGGATCAAAATAAGTTTCTTATGAATATTTAATAATTCTTGACATTTGACTAAGGAAAAGAATATAAACAAAAGGTAGTGTGAAAAACATCAGGCCAGAGTGCCAGAATGTTCTAATTGTATCACTGACAGAGTGTAGCTTAACTTATTTGTGGTAAACTGTTTTCCAGACTGGTTGGACTATGATGTTCTGATAAGGGAGAAATGACAGAACCAATGTTCCAAAGACTGTATTCCAGTCTATCAAAACTAAACTGAATACATTCTTCTCTCTGACAATATTTGACAAGATTTCGCAGTGCTTCAAGTTGGAAATTATGAACATCTGTTAACACAGCATTAAAGACATGTAGCAAAAAAATTCTAATAATGTTTTTCACTTGTTGCAGAGTGTTACAACAGAGAGCTTGGATTCAATGCCTGAAATGGAGTGGGCGTGATCAGTGCGCACAATGTCTGGTAGGTTCCAGAAATGGTCCTCGCACACAGCATCAGCACTCGCATCCTGCTGGATGGCTGGTGGTGGGAAGCTATTAAAGACCATTTATTCTGATCACCTGTCTTACTTCTCTGACGGGAAAACTTGAGGAAGGGGAAATGGAGTGGCCAAAACTACACTTTGTAAAAAATGTGTAATAGTTCCTGTCCCTGTGCCCTTGAGATGGAAAGTCTTGGCTCTTGCCGCGTGTCCTGTGCTGGCGCCGGCGATGAGCGAGCCAGGGCGGACAGCACAGGTGGGAGGGTGTGAGAGGGGTGTTTTCTTTCATCCTCTGCAGTTTAAGGAGACTCGTCACTCTGTACTGCCGCGGCCCAGGAGATGAGAGGGGAGGTGCGTCATGACGACTGGTATCCTCGCCCACACCCCTGTACTCTGGGTTGGTTCCAGATATTCCAGGATCACCTGCAGCAACCGTGGGGCTGATAAGAGTCCGGGTGGTCAGCACACGCAGCTGGAAGTAGCCTGGGGTAGAGGGAGAGGTGTGTGTTTTGGGTCCTGTTATGAACACATCTGGGGACTGGGGGTTGTTGACTTTAGATTTTTCCATTCCTTTCAGTTCCGGGGGAGCCCAGTGTATTTTAGAGGTAAGGAAATGTGGAAGAGGTTCAGAGTTTGGATTTTTATCAGTCTGTCCGTGAGGGGCTGGATACCTTAAAGTGGCTCCGTATGGACGCCCAAACAGACCATCTGGAGGATGTGGGGACTCAAGCTGGCTGGGTTGCATATGGCCCGGACATGGATGCAAAGTACTGCCGTGGGGGGGCGGGCTGAGCTGTGAGGCATGGCGCCCCTGGAATACAAGCTTACGAGACTATGACTCTCAGGTACCACCTGGGCTTGTTCCCAGCCCACAGCAATGAGCAAAATATTTTCAAGCATTCAGAGATCATTAACACCTTTCGGACCGCTCACGTGTTTTCTCGTGTTCCGCGCGCCATCTCTTATGGACCTTAGATGTCGACACACTGTCTTGTCCATTAGGGAGAGTAGAGGTTTACCACCAAATTTGCAAATGAAAACATCAAGAATGAAGAAAAGTGACATAATATTTTCCAGAAAAGGCGATATTCTTCTCCTAGCATGGAAAGACAAGCGGGTTGTCCGAATGATATCAACGATCCATGACACTTCTGTCTCGACAACAGGAAAAAGAAATAGAAAAACGGGAGAGAATATTGTAAAACCAAAAAAGGTAGTGCTGCACCTTATAAACTGTGGACTTTTCAATTCATTTAGAGTGTACAGCGTCCTCAATCCACAAGCAAAAATAAAGTATAAACAGTTTCTGCTATCAGTGGCGAGAGACTGGATGACGGATGACAATAATGAAGGCTCTCCGGGACCAGAGACAAATCTGTCCAGCCCTTCCCCTGGGGGTGCAAGGAGAGCACCTCGTAAAGATCCACCCAAAAGGTTGTCAGGTGATATGAAGCAGCATGAGCCTACGTGTATTCCAGCAAGTGGAGAGAAAAAATTTCCTACGAGAGCCTGCAGAGTTTGTGCCGCCCCTGGAAAAAGGAGCGAATCTAGATGCTTATGTAAATTTTGTTTGGTCCCTCTTCATAGAGGAAAATGTTTTACGCAGTACCATACGTTAAAAAAGTACTAGGAACTTTAATTGTTTAATTAGTTGTTTAATTGTTTAATTGTTTTTGTAAATAAAAATGTTATAATTATTGAAAAACAACACCTAAAGTGCATTATGATCTGTAGTTATGATGATTTAAATAACGTGCAGTTTGCCCAAAAACGTGCAGTCCCTGGTGTTTGTCTTAGAGATTTCTATGCGGTCCGAAAGGTGTTTTAAAAGAGTTGCTGAGCCAGGCAAGGCGGTGAAGACTGAAGAAGAGAAAAGGAAGTCCGGTATGTTCTGCGTGCAGGTCGAAGCCTGAGTGTGGAGGTCGCTCACTGTGTTTGTCACCAGGCGCTGCTGTTCGGAGCCCATGCACCCACAGAGGGCAGGCTGCTCCACACGCATGAAACTCATGTGTCGAAGGGGAGCTAAAAGAAAGTATAAAGGAGCCACCAATAAATAAGTAACCCCCACACAAATAATCCCTCAGCATCACTGCTTGAAATGGCCTCATTTTTGAAAAACAACAAACACAGAAATAAAAAACAAAATGAAATATATTCTCCCGTGCCATTCTCTCTCAGGAGTCATAAGCAGCTGGCGAAGACGGCAAATAGATTACGTTGGTAACAAAACAATTGCCCATGACATTTTCAGAAGGAATGGAATGTTAGCTGAGAAGAGATACAGCTGTGAGAAAACAATGCTTAATGTGTAAAGTTTATTTCATGAGCTTATTTTTAATACTGGCAGGCAGAGATTTTTAAAATTGACATTGTGCCCTTCCTAAACTTTCGAGTCACATTACTTATTATTTATGGTAATTTCCCATCAGAACAATAATTGTCGTCACTGTGGGTATTCAGACAGGTGACAAGTGGTATCAGATTGGAGCGTGAAACAACCATGGAGCATTTTCTACAATATCTGTAGGGAGCTGTGCTCCATCAACAGATTTCTGACTAAGGTCATGTCAAGGTCACGTCCCTTCTTTCGCTCTGTAGCTCTGTAGTTATCTCACGTATCTTTTATTTGAGGACCTTTAAAGTAAGTGCTTTGGTCTAGCAACATTGGCATTGCAACTGTGTTCTGATGGAGAGACAGGAGCTGGAGAATTTTAGCTTCACAGAACCCAGCAATGGAGCGGGTACTAAGGCTGCGTGGAATGCCAAATGTGGGGCTCTGACCTCTATTTGTTAAACCAGCAGATGTTCTCAACCTTTCCCTTTCTCCTGCTTCTGTACACATGAGGGTTGATGTTCACATGCACCACACATTGCAATACATATTTCTGAATTTTGATGAATCCCCACAAAATGTTGCAAGGAAGTAAAGCAAATAACATTACAATTTTTATGGTATTCATAAAACATATTTTATAAACGTGTGAGTAAAGAATCAGCCTCTGGAGATCTCAAAACTTGTCCTTTTACAAAGAAAATAGGGCTTATCCAATTTCAAAAAAAATGATTGAACTCATAAAAGGAGACTTGATGCTTCTAGACTGTCACTCTATAAGTAAAATTAACAAGCTAGAAAGTATGTGCTGTTAAAGAATGAATGCAAATAAAACTTATTTCATGCAAAAATTGCAACATGCAGATTTATTGATTTTAGCATACTCTTATCGCTATGAATAATATTATTGCTGATTTCATATGCATAATCATTTTGTCTACCTTCGATTTTGAAATAACAGTTGGGATGTGCTAAGCAGCACTTTTGTAGCGTCCTTCTTACTTGTGTGCACTGAAGCTATGGATGTACCTATCAGTCATGTTCCTTACCCACTGGTGCATTCTTCCTGAAGTCAACTAAAAATTCAAACAGAATTAACTATAAAATCACAGCTCAGAAGCACTAAAATTTGCATAATTCGCAAAGAAATTTTTAAATAGAATTAAGTGTTTTTGTTATAAGAAGTAATACATGTGTATTGTATAACCTAAAGACAAAGTGTATACTGTAGAAAGTCGACTTCTCCCCTATATAACCACAGTTTGCAAATAAAACACTATTAATACTGGAGACTCTCATTCCATATATATATATATAAATTTTAAATATGTATTTTTTTTAAAAAAGGGAACATCCTATAACCTACTTTTTAAATTAATTTTTATTGAGAAAATGTACATATATAATTTACCATCTTTACCATTTTTAAGTGTACAGTTCAGTGATAATAAGTACATTTATATTCTTTTTTTCCCTTCATCCTTCCTCCCCCTCTCTCCTTCCAGCCTCAGGTAACTGCCAATCTACTCTCTATCTTCCTAAGATCCACTTTTTTAGCTCCCATCTGTAAGTGAGAGTGTGTCATATTTGTTTTTTTGTGCTTGGCTTATTTCACTTGATGTAATGGCCTCCAGTTCCAGCCATGTTGCTGCAAATGACAGGGTTTCATTCTTTTTTATGGTTGAATAGTATGCCATTGTGTATATGCCACATTTTCTTTACCCATTCATCCATTGATGGCCACTTAGGCTGATTCTGTATTTTAGGTATTGTGAATAGTGCTGCAATAAACATGGGAGTGCAGATATCTCTTTGATATATTGATTTCTTTTCTTTTGGATATATATCCAGTAGTGGAATTGCTGAATCATATGGTAGTTCTATTTTTATTTTTTTGAGAGACCTCCATACTGTTCTCCATAGTGACTGTACTAATTTACATTCTCACCAACAGTGTACAATGGTTCTCCTTTCTTCATATCCTTGCCAGCATCTGGTATTGCCTGTCTTTTTGATATAAGCCATTTTAAATTTAAATTGTAGTTTTGATTTGCATTTCTCTGATGATTAGTGATATTGAGTATCTTTTCATATACCTATTGGCCATGTGTATGTCTTCTTTTGAGAAATATCTGTTCATATCTTTTGCCCATTTTTTCATTGGATTTTTTTGTTACTGAGTTATTTGAACTCTCATAGATTCTGGTTTTTAATCCCTTATCAGATGCATAGTTTGCAAATCTTTTTTCTCATTCCGTGGGTTGTCTATTTACTTTGTTGATTGTTTCCTTTGCTGTGCAGAAGATTTTCAGCTTGATGTAATCCCAATTGTCTAATTTTGCTTTGGTTATCTGTGCTTTTGAGGTCTTACACAAAAAAATCTTTGCTCAGACCAATGTCCTGGAGCATTTCCCAATGTTGTCTTCTAGTAGTTTCATAGTTTCAGGTCTCACATTTAATTTAAGTTTTTAATCCATTTTGATTTGATTTTTGCACATGGTGTGAGAGAAGAGTCTAGTTTCATTCTTTTATATATAGTTATCCAGTTTTCCCAGAATCATTTAATAAAAATATTGTCCTTTCCCCATTGTATGTTCTTGGCACCTTTGTCGAAGATGAGTTGGTTATAAATGAGTGGATTTATATCTGGGTCCTCTATTCTGTTCCATTGGTCTATGTGTCTGTTTTTTTGCCAATCCCATGCTGTTTTGGTTACTATAGCTTTGTAGTAAATTTTGAAGTCAAATAGTATGATGCCTCCTCCAGCTTTGTTCTTTTTGCTAAGGATTTATTTGCTATTTGGGGTCTTTTGTGGTTTCATATAAATTTTAGGATTTTTTCCATTTCTGTGAAGAATGTCATTGGTATTTTTATAGAGATCAAATTGGATTGTATTGAATCTGTATATTGCTTAGGGTAGTATTGTCATTTTAACAATATTAATTTTTCCAATCCATCAGCATGTAATATTTTTCGATTTTTTTGTGTCCTCTTCAGTTTCTTTCATCAGAGTTTTATATTTTTCCTTGCATAGGTCTTTCACTTCTTTGATTAGATTTATTCCTAGGTATTTTACATTTTTTGGACCTATTATAAACAGGATTGCTTTCTTGATTCCTTTTAGATTCTCCACCGTTGGCATATGTAAATGCTACTGATATTTATATGTTGATTTTGTATCTTACAGGTTTATTGAGTTTGTCAGTTCTAAGAGCTTTTTGGTGGAGTCTTTAGGTCAAGGGTCCTCAAACTTTTTAAACAGAGGGCAAGTTCACTGTCCCTCAGACCGTTGGAGGGCCAGACTATAGTTTAAAAAAAACTATGAACAAATTCCTATGCACACTGCACATATCTTATTTTGAAGTAAAATAAAATGGGCAAAAACACCCACATGTGGCCCACAGGCCGTAGTTTGAGGACGCCTGCTTTAGGTTATTTTTAGTTATAAAAATAACATGGCTAATTTGACAAATTCTTTTCCAATTTGGATGCCCTTTATTTCTTTCTCTTGCCTAATTGCTCTGGCCTGGACTTCCAGAGTTACCCTGAGTAATAGTGGTGAAGGTGGGCAATCTCGTCTTGCCCCAGTCCTTAGATGAAAGGCCTTCACTTTTTCCCCATTGGGTATGTTAGCCATAGGTTTGTCATTTATGATCTTTATTATTTTGAAGTATGTTCCTTCTATACACATTTTGATGAGGGTTTTTTTTTATCATAAAGGGATATTGAATTTTATCAAATGCTTTTTCAGTATCTATCAAAACAATCATATGGATTTTATTCTTGACTCTCTTAATTTGATGTTTCATGTTTATTGATTTGCATATGTTGAGCCATCCTGCATTTGTGGGATGACTCCCACTTGATCATGGTGAATAATCTTTTTAATGTGTTGTTGAATTTGGTTTGCTAGCATTTTGTTGAGGATTTTTGCATCTATGTTCATCAGTGATATTGGCCTGTTGTTTCCTTTTTATGTTGTGTCCTCGTCTGGTTTTGTTATCAAGCTAATGCTGGCCTTGTAGAATGAGTTTGGAAGTACTCCTTCCTCTTAAATTATTTTGAAGTATTTGAATATTTAAGTAAGATTAGTATTAGTTCATTAAGTGTTTAGTAGACTTCAGCAGTGAGTCCATCAAGTCCTGGGCTTTTCATTGATGGGAGTTGGCTTTTCTCCTATTACTTGTTAGAGGTTTCTTCATGGTTCTATCTTGATGGGTTGTATGTGTTCAGGAATTATCCATTTCTTCTAGGTTTTCCAATTTGTTGACATCTAGTTGTTCATGTCTCTAATGATTCTTTGTGTTTCTAAGGTCTCATTTCTTGTCTCCTTTTTGTTTCTGATTTTATTTATTTGGGTTTCTCCTTAATTTTCTTAGTCTGGCTAAGGGTTTGTTGATTTTGTCTTTTCAAAAAACCAACTTTTTGTTTCTTTGACCTTATGTACTTTTTTTAGCCTCAATTTCATTTATTTCTCCTCTGATCTTTATTATTTCTTTCCTTCTGCTAATTTTGGGTTTGGTTTGTTCTTGCTTTCCTAGTTTCTTGAGGTGAATCATTAGGTTGTTTATCTCAAGTCTTTCTACTTTTTTTGATATAGGTATTTATTGATATCAACTTGCCTCTTAGTATTGCTTTTGCTGTTTTCCATAAATTTTGGTATGTTTTATTTCCATTTTCATTTGTTTCAAGAAATTTTTAAACTTACTTCTTAATTTCTTCATTAACTCATTGGTTGTTCAGGAGCACATTGTTTAATTTCCATGTGTTTATGTATTTTTCAAGATTACTCTTGTTATTGATTTCTTGCTTTATTCCATTGTAGTCAGAAAATATACTTGATATGATTTCTGTTTCTTAAAATTTGTTCAGGCTTGTTTTATGGCCTAAGATATGGTCTATTCTGGAGAATGTTCCAGGTGCTGATGAAAAGAATGCATTCTATAGCAGTTGGGTGAAATGTTCTGTAAATGTCAGGTAGGCCTATTAGATCTAGTGTATAGTTTAATTTCACTGTTTCTTTGTCTGCTTTTCTGTCTGAATGATCTGTCCATTACTGACAGTGGGTTGTTAAAGTCCCCTACTATTATTGTATTGCAGTCTATCTCTCTCTTTAGGTCCGTTGATGTTTGCTTTATATGCTTGGGAGTTCTGGTGTTCGGTGCATCAATATTTATAATTTTTATACCCTCTTGCTAAATTGACCCCTTTATCATTATATAGTGACCTTCTTTTCTTTTTCTTTATAGTCTTTGATTTGTAGTCTATTTTATCTGATACAAGTATAGTTCCTCTTCCTCTTTTTTGGTTTCCAGTTGCATTAAATATCTTTTTCCAACCCTGTATTTTTAGTCTGTGTCTTTATAGGGAAAGTGGGCTTTTTGAAGACAGCATATACTTGGGTCTTGTTTGTTTATCTATTTAGCCACTCTATGCCTTTTAATTGGAAAATTGAGACCATTTACACTCAGTGTCATTATTGATAAGTAAGGTCTACTACTGCCATTTTGTTACTTGTTTTCTGGTTGTTTTGAGACTCTTCTCTTCCTTTCTTACTGTCTTCTTTTGTGGTTAAGTGATTATCTCTGGTAGTATATTTTAATTTGTTGCTTTTGATTTTTAGTGAATCTATTAAAGGTTTTTGTATCGTGATTACCATGAAGCTTACAAAAAAAATCTTATAGCTATAACAAGTTATTTTTAAAGAGAGGACAACTTATCTTACATCACAAATAAAAAAATGAAAACAAAAGCCAAAAAAAAAAAAAAACCACACACAAATTCTACATTCTCACTGCATCCCCTACATTTTGACTTTTAGTTTTCTAAATGTACATGTTTTTATATTACCTATCTCTTAACAGGTTGCTGTAGCTATTATTGTTTTCAATAGAGTTGTCTTTTGGGCTCCATACTGGAGTTATGAATGGATTGCACACCACAAATATAGTAATAGAGTATTCTGGATTTGTCCATGTACTTAATTTTACCAGTGTGTTTTATACTTTGAAAAGTTATCTTTTGCATGTTAATTTTTTTTTCCTTTCAGATTGAAGAGCTCCCTTTAGTATTTCTTGCAAGATGAGTCTGGTGGTGGTGAATTCTCTCAGCTTTTGTTTGTCTGAGAAAGACTTTGTCCTTCATATTTGAATGATAATTTTGCTGGATGAAATATTCTTAGATGGCATGTTTTTCTTTGAGTACTTTGAAAATGTCATTATACTCCCTCCTGGCCCATATGGTTTCCATTGAGAAGTCTGTTGCCAGACCAATTAGAGCTCCTTTATATGTCCTTTGTTTCTTTTCTCTTGCTTCTTTTAGGATCTTCTCTCTGTCCTTGACCTTTGAGAGTTTGATTGTATGACTTGGGGTGGTCTTATTGGGTCGAATCTGTTTGTTGCTCTAGGACTTTCCTGTAACTGGATATTTATATCTTTCTCAAGTTTTGGAAACTTTTTTGTTATTACTTCTTTGAATAAGCTTTCTAACCTTTGCTGTTGCTCAGCTCTCTCTTGAATACTAATAATTATTATATTTGGTCTTTTGAGGCAATTTTCTATATCTCATAGGTGGTCTTCATTTTCTTCCTTTTCATTCTTTTTTTTTTTCTCTTCTAATCATGTATTTTCAAATACCTGGTCTTTGAACTCACTGATTCTTTCCTCTGCTTGGTTCATTCTGCTGTTGAGAGCCTCTAATGAGTTCTTCAGTTCAGCAAATGTATTTCTCAGTTCTAAGATTTGTGGGTTTTTTTTATTATTTTAATCTCTTTGTTTAATTACTCTGATAAATTTTGAATTGTTTTTCTGTGTTATCTTGGTGATCATTGAGTTTCCTTAAAACTGCTATTTTGAATTCTTGGTCAGAGAGCTCATAAATCACTGTCTCCTTAGGGTCAGTCATTGGATTTTTGCTTTGTCCTTTTGTGGAGGCCATGGCTCCATGTTTGCTGTTGTTTCTTGTGGGTATACATTGATGTCTTTGCATTGAAGGATTAGTTATGTATTACAGTGTTCTCTATCCAGGTTGTTTTGTTTTTTATTTTTTTATTGAATAAATTTGCTTAGTGAATTTTACCACTAGGTCATTGCCTTCTTTTCAGCTTTAGGTGATGACTTAAGCCCAGGTTCACCTCAGGTCTAGTAAATGGTCACAGTACTGCCTGTCCTGAATGGGGGAAATCCCAAAGGCATTATCCTGGCAGTGTGGGAAGGGTGGTTAGGTATTCATGCCCAGGGGACCTGTGGAATGAACCTCCTACAGTGTGGTGCTACTGAACAGCCACTCTGATTTGGTGTCTCCTTTGGTTGAGTTACAGAGCAGAGTTTCCAAGGCTGGGGATGGTAGTCCCACCTCACCTCATTGCCTCTGCCTGTCCTCAGGGACAATTCTTTCAGGCAGTCATGATGCTTCCTGTGGGTTAAGGCATGGACAGGTCTCCTTCCAGAGAACCCAAGAAGGTGGGGAGGCTGGTCGACAATCTCAATTTCACTTTTTCCAGTGTAGAAACCATGAATTGGGGGAAGGGATATTCTGCATGCTCGGTACCAGGCAGAATGGAGGGGAAGGGCATCATGGATGTGGAAGTCTGATTCTTCTCTCATCTGATCACAATTTTTCTACTTCTCTGTGGCCTCGGGAACTATCTTATCCCCATACTCGAACTCTGGGGTGTTGCTGGTGAAAATCTCACCATTGCATTTTTTTTTTCTTTTTGGTTTTATGTGGGGGGAGTGAAGCCAGCTTGCCTCTAAACTGCCATTTTGGAACCAGAAGTCCTCAAGCTCTGTAACCTATTTTTAAAACTTAAAAATACAGCATGGATAACTCTCCATGTCTGTACATACAGATGTACTACAGTCCTTTAACTACTGCCAAACAGAGTAGTTTCACAGGAAGACACTAAGGCAGCAGGGGCCAACTAGTGCAGGGCCTAGTGATGAGTCTAGACTTACTGTAAGAGCAATGGGAAACCACTGGAGGACTTTAATCAGAGGAGTGACATGACCACATTTGCATTCAAAAAGACTATCATGGATGCAGTGTGAATAATGAATTGAAAGGGGTCAAGAACAAGTCTGGGGAACAATATCAGGCCATTGCTATTGCCATTTCCATTGTAGAGATGATGGTGGTTTAGACCAGGGAGGTGGTGGTGGAGGTGGAGAGAAGTGGATGGATTCAAGATATATTTAAAAAGTAGGATAGAAACCACCTATTGATTAGTCATGGGTTTTAGGAAGAGAAAGGTGTGGAGAATTACTTGGAGGTTTCTGGCAGGCATGATTGGCTAAAGGGGGATTTGTTTGCAGAGTGAGGGAACATTGGAGGCTCATGTTGGGGGAAGCAGTAACATCATTAGTTCATTTTGGCTCTGTTGAATTAGCAACACCTGTGGAATGTCTGAGTGACTACAAGCCAGCCTGGAGTGCAGATGAGTGGTGTATCAGATGTAAATTGGTGATGGAGGCTAAGGCAGTGGTGTAAGGGACATTCATTTGTATAGGGCCAGGCGTCTTCAAACTACGGCCTGTGGGCCACATGCCACCTGCTGAGGACATTTATCTGGCCCGCCAGGTGTTTTTTCCGCCCACTGCCTGTCATGCTTAGCAGCCGACTCGTCCCGGGCCCGCAGTGCGCACTCTCCAACAGTCTGAGGGACAGTGAACTGGCCCCCTTTAATAAGTTTGAGGACCCCTGAATAGGCAATAGATTTCTTAGGCCAAACTAAAATGATTGCCGGTGTGTCCTCTGCCGGCCTTCCAGGGAGGCATGAGTCAGCACACTTATGTAACCAAAGTGTTATCTCCTATATGAACTGATGTGATCGTGCTTTCCCATAGCATGTTGTCACCATTGTTTGAGCCATATATAAGTGCTTGCCATGTTCTCACCGCCGCTGCAACCCCCCGACAATAAAGAGCATTCTCATCTGCCCACTGCTGCTGGGTCTCTTCTTTCAACTCCCAGACGCCTGCTCCGGTGCAGGTTCTGTTTCACTTGTATCTCACCAACGTTAGGTATTACCAATTCTGCTGATTTGGAAGGCAAAAATATCTGTTATTTGACTTTGAATTTCTCTAAGGCTTTGAGCATTTTAGGGTTGCTTTTTTGGGGTGCAAGGAGTAAATTATTTACTTTTGTATTTTGTTTGCTTTTCTATCCACGTGTTTTATTTTTTTCCCTTTCTTTAATTTAAAGAGCTTTATGAGTATTAAGGAGTTTAACTCTTTTTCATTCAGGTGACAAACATTTCCCTCTACTCCGATTTGTCAATTCAATTTGTTTATAGTGTCCGTTATAGTGAAAATGTTTTAATTTTGAAAATCGAATTTATTTTTCCAACTTTTTATATAGAAATACATTCACATAATTAAAAAATAAAAAAAGCAACAACAACAAAGTTGTAGAGTGAAAAATTTCTTTTCTACCCCTGCTCCCATCCAGCCAGTTTCTGTGCCCCCAGCCAACCGTGATAGGTACTACAATTATTAGTGCCTTATGTATTTTTTCAGAGTTAATTTTTTGTATAGAAACAAATACAAATATAGATATTTATTTTTCCTCCTTTTATATACAAAAAAGTAGAAAATTATGCATATATTCTGTGCCTTTTTTTTCATTTAATAGTATATTCTGGAGTGATTTCCATATAAGTATATTGTGCACTTTACCATTCTTTTTAAAACTGCAGAATGCCTCAATAAGAAAGCTCTCCAACTTTTAAAATTATAAAAACATTTTCTCATATTTCTTATATTCAGATAGTTTTAATTTTTACATTTATATACTTAATCAGTCTGGAAAGTATTTTTGTGAGGTTCAAATCTAACATTTTTTCTTTTTTAAATGGAGATCCAGTTGTCCCAACAGTGCTTATTGAATAATCCATCATTTCTCCATTGATTAGAAATGTCACTTTACCCTATAATAAATTCTTATAAACACCCATGGCTGTCTCCAGAAGTCTCTATTCTGTTTCACTGATTAATTTGTCTGGGCCAGACAGTTCTATATTATTTTTAATTTCCTCAGAATTGTAATGTATTATGTTAACTGGCAAGGCAAATACTCTCTCTTCTTAATGCTTTACAAAAATTTCTTTATTATTTTCTTGTCTTTTGTTTTATGGGCAAACTTTCTGACTAATCAATCAAGTTCAAAAATATCTTGTTAAAATGTTGATGAACTTTGCATTAAATGTATAGAGAAACTTGTAAATGACATCTTCAAATGTTGGCTTTCCATTTGGAGCATCAAATGTCTCTATTGATTAATCTCTTTTATGTATTTCAGTCAAATTTTGTAATTTCGTTTTTCTTCCTTTATATTTTTTATATTTCTGAGGTTAATTTCTAGGTATTTTATGTATTTTTTTGTTGCTATTAAGAATGGTGCCTCCTGGCCCCGTAGCTTGGAAAGGCTGCAAGGGGCCCCGGGGAAGCGGTTTTTAGGCATCCCCTCTGTCCTAAACTGGCTGTTCTGCTTGGAGTTCTAGAGAAGGCTTCTTTTAGACCTCCCAGCATCCGCTGCAGTGGTTGTGGGTGGGGGAGGGTCTGAACCCAGCAGCCACCTCCCAGCAACACCGCTGCTGCCCGATAGCTTGGGAAGGCAGCAGGGGGCCGCGGGGAAGCGATTTTCAGGCATCCCCTCTGTCCTAAACAGGCCGTTCTGCTTGGGCTTCTAGAAAAGGCAACTGTTTGACTTCCCAGCATTCCACTGAAGCGGTCATGGGTGAGGGAGAGTCTGAACCCAGCAGCCACCCCCAGCACCACCGCTGCCACCCCATAGTGTGGAAAGGCTGCAGGGGGCTGCGGGGAAGCGGTTCCAGGCATCCCTTCTGCCTTAAACCGGCTGATCTGCTAGGGCTTCTGGTGCAGGCAACTTTTGGATCTCCCAGCATTCTGCTGAAGGGGTTGCAGGTGCTGTTCCTGCAGGTTCAGAACCCAGCGGCCGCTTCCCCGTACCACAGAAATGAGTGCCAAATCTGACATCCCACTTCACGACGCTACCAGGTCCAGGAAGAGGGGACTCTACCTTAAAGGAGGCTAGGCCTGGGGGTATGGCCGAGGCTTTGGCTGGTGCTGGCTAGCCAGAGGGCAGATCCTCACATATAAACTACTGGGTCTCGGCAAGCGGGGGAATTAGGGAGTGCAGCAGATGTTTGGAGCCAGCCTGCCAATCCCAACCCAGTCTTCCGCCGAACAGGGGTCCCTCTTTGCCAGCACTGGCAGGGCACGCCGCTGCCACCCCGTAGCTTGGAAATGCTGTGGAGACCTGCTC
>VBSM01000104.1:1019667-1039196 GCA_008086735.1 Cheirogaleus medius | reverse complement strand
AGGGGCAATATATGTATCCTCAACAATACTTGTACCCCCATAATAAAAAAAAATTAAATAAATAAGTAAAAAAAAAAAAGAATGGTGCCTCCCTCTTGTCATTATATTATCTCATGGATTATTTGTGGAATAAAGTTTGCTACTGATTTTATAAATTTATTTTTGTTTTAGTTTTTATTATAGAAAATTCCAAACCCACACAGAATTAAAGGAACATACAATAAATCCCTGGCACTCAGCCCAACATCAGTCATGCAGGTGTTAATCCCATGCCATCTGTACCCTTTGCATGTTCCTCACCAACTCTGGGCTATTTTGAAGCGATTACCAGATATCATATATATTTTCATATACATTTCTAAAAGATATGGACTCTTGCTTAAAAAACATAACTACAATACCATTATCATACCTAAATAATACTAGCAACAATCCCTTAATATCATTAAATATCCAGCATTCGCAGTTCCCTAATTATCTTTATTTTTTTATTCTATTTTATTTTTTTTATTTCAGCATATTATGGGGGTACAAATATTATGGTTATGTATATTGCCCACGCCCCCCGCCCCCCTCCCCCTAATTATCTTTAAATTATTATTAAACAATTCCTTTGACTCAGGGCATAAATAAATTCTATACATTATAATTATTTGATGTCTCATAAATGTTTTTTAACCTGTCAGTTCATCCTCCCTTTTTTTCTAGCTTCTTGTTGAAGAATTCAGGTCTTTTTTTCCTCTAGAGTTCCTCACCTTTGGAAATTTTCTATTTGAATCAGGTGGTGTCATTTAACATGTTCCTCTGTTGCCTGTATTCCTTCCAATCTTATTATCAAGATCTCCTAGTCATTTTGGTTGATGGTGGCTTGTTCTTTCTTTCCAGGAAGGGTGCTTGGGAACATATTCTCTGAGTTCTTGCATGTCCATAATGGCTTCTCTGCAGACTTTATGTTTGAAGGTCAGTGTGCCTGAACGTGACATTCTTGGCGATTGTGGGGCTCTTCTGTTCTCAGGGCTGACAGACACCCTGCTGCCTCCCTCTGCTCCCATCTGCAGGGCTGCTGACACCACATGGGTCCCCACCTGCTCCTCCTGGAGGTTCTTGGGAATATCACTTCATCTCACTTTGTTGTAGATTTTATCTGTGGTTCTTTGGTTTTGTGATCCTATTTTTGTTTTTATGGAGGATTCAGGAAGATTAAAAAACTCTATAATTATCTCTTAACTCAACAACTTACCAAAATGTATAGTTTAAAAAAGTTTTTCAGCTAACTCTTATGAATTTTTCTAGGTGGAAAAATCCTACCATCTGTTTTTTATTTTATTTTTTATTCCCAAGAGTTTTTTCTTGCGGTCATATTGTTCCTTTGCTGATTCTGTTTTGTCTTCCCAAACTTCTCAGATCTCACTGAGGCTTCACAGTGGAGTATTTCAGAAGTTCTGTCCTTTTCTGCTTTAATTTGGTTTTACTGGGAGCCAATTGTTTACATTACTCAGATGTTTCATTTTGTGTTTGTATTCTTAAAATTAATATCCAGGTTATTAAGAATAACCTTGAATCTGATTAACACAAATGTATGGCAATTTATGTGGCCAAAATAAAAGGAAAATTATTTAAAAACTCAAGTACTTTAATAATTAAGTGAAATAAATTATTTGTGATGCACCTCAGAATTGATATTGACAAGCCAGGTGTCTCAAAGCCATAGCATCTTGGGAGAAAAATCAATGATTTCGTGTAACATAATCCATTGCACATAACACATTATATATTGTGTGTCATAATGACAGAAATGTTGTCTGTTAAAAAGCCCCTGAGATTCTTTGATTGAACCTGGGTCTGGTGTGAACATTAAGTAAAAGTTATACATTACAGTGTATTTGTTGACTTATTTAACAAAACTAGTCGGTTGATTTACTTTGAGTTTGATCAAACATGGTGATCACCGCATCCTTTTCTCTGTTCACGCTGTGTGTGCAGAGCTGAACTGGGAGAAAAAATTTTCATACACCTCCTTTAATGATGTTTGTGGTGAGGATACTGGTAAGGACACAGCTCGTTTAAGTGAACATGTTACAGTTGATGATAATGAAGTTTGCTCACTGTTGGAATAGGAAGGTCCTAGGCAAGGCTACCGGTTGTAAAAATTCTGTTTTGACTTAGTGTTGTATCCTGAAATATGATTCACGTTATTTAGAGTATTTGCATATCATGATAGGAATGGGATCTAAAAATATCTTAGTGGATGTTCTCAAAGCAAAGTAGGAAATTCTTTCCCAGCAAAGCTAAAGGAGAGGACTGTGCCCGTGGTCCTCCCAGGCAACACACCAATATTCAGATGGTATTTTGACCGTTATCCCTTTCTCTCCAGTTTTTCAAATTCTCCTTCTCTGGAAAGGCTGATGAAATGAGGACATTTTATTTGCCTTTAAAGCAGATAGCACGCCAAGTGTCGTTAAAGATGGCTCTGCTCCTGAATCATTAAAGGCCAGTGGAGGAGTGGCAGTGAAATATGCCATTTTTTGACATTCCACAACATTGCCCTTCACTGCAGCTGCCAAAGTGAGCAGCTGCTTCTGGCATTCCCCTGCCACTTCCTAGCTTGGCTGAAAGAGGTCGGCTCTGTTTTCTCATTACCGGTCTTTCCAGAGTCGTCTTGTATCCTGATTCAGTGTTCTCTTTACCTCATAAAAGACATAATGGACAGATTGGGCAACTTATAGCAATGGCGTTTTTTAGTGTGGCCCCAGTGGCTCAGTCCCAGCAGTTTAACCCCAGAAAGCCAACCCACGTGACGTAGGAATCATTGTATTTTTCCACTGAGCCAGGACATAGGGGTGCTGTTGAAGACACAGAGAGGGCTGGGGGAGGGAACAGAGATCTGCCATTTGTTCCTGCTCCCCGCACTTGCCCACATCTGACAGAAGTGACGGTCCCAAAGATAAGGACTAAACAGAGGGCTCTCCTGCCTGCAGCCACAGCAGAGTCTGATGTTCTAGAGGGGTTAGAAGATTTCACTTTAGAGGGGTTTTCTACCTCCATCCATTGCCTCTGTGAACATGAGCAAATAAATTTGAGATTAGAAATTTTCATTTAGATAATTTGAGTTATAAAAAGGAATGTAATACCCAACAGGGCATCAGATGTCTTCATAAAACCAGTCCTGAGGTGTTGGCCAGGGGCCTGCTTGGACTGTGGTAGCCTCAGGGCAGGTTTAGGACCACTTTGGGGATAGAAGTTCCTTCTAGGGGGGTCTGTGGGACCCCAGGCCACAGGAGGGTCTGGAAGCTGTGGTTATTTACATGGGCATAAACTGGGCAGTTTCCCTCCTGAAAGAATGTGTCTAGGGGCCGGGGGATTGGGGAACAGGATTGAGAAGCACTTGGTTTGGAGGAAGATGGGAAGTGGGGTTGAGTGAGGGAGTGGGGAAAGAACGGGTGCCATGAAATGGGAAAAGCACACGGAACACGAGCGAGAGCAGCACTGTAGACAAAGCCCCGTCGTCAGCCAGTTTGCTTAGGAGCAGCCTTGGTTAGGATCCAAAACAGGTTTGCCCGGACAATTGTGTAAGAAACTGTGATGGCCTGTAACCCACATATAGGGGTCTAAGTGACACTGGGTACAAAGAAAGAGAACCACGCATCTCAGATATTCTGGCCCGACTCAACATGTCAATTTTTCTGGCTTGATGTCTCTGTTACCATTGAAACATCTTAGAAACACTGAAGTTTCAGTTTCTGATTGTGGTCTAGGCCCTTGGGACTCAAAGTGTGGTCTGCAGACCCTCAGCGATGCCCTCACCTGGGAGCTTGTTGGAAATAGTCAATCCCAGTTCCCTTCCCAGGCCTAGTGTCTGCAAATTAATGAGGTCTCCAGTTTGTGAATCCTGGTTCTGGACCACCTCTTACGATTGGCTGCACACACATCATTGTCAGAGCAGGGCACAGTGACCTTTGTAGAGAAGTCCAGAGGAGGCTGTATTTCCTCATTGCCAGAGTTGCCTGGGCCTGCGTGGGACCTGCTAATGTTCATTTAGTCTACAGCTGGCTTCATTGGTAAAAAAGGATTAAGGGCTTTGAAAGGGAAACAGCATTACAAAATGTCTGCTCCTGAGACTCTTTAGTCCTCAGATAAAGATATTTCACTCTAAACCCTGGAGCAGTACCAAATACTTGTTTAATTTGTGATTTTTTTTGGTTTATGAGCAGAAAAACGACTGAGCCCATGTGGCGGCTGGAAGGTCTTAGGCACTCCTCCAGCCCAGTGATGATGCAGCCTCACCAGCTGAGGGAGTGGGTCCAGGAGCAGACCCATCCCTCCCACTGGCTCCTTAAATTAATTTTAGGAGTCAGACTCTCATGATGCTATTGATAATATGAGATGAGTGCTGTTAGAGCCCCAAGATAATACAGTCTATTATAGAACTCTGATTAATATAAAAGGCAGTTATTTCTCAAAAACATATAAGATATTCTTTGTACTTAATAATGATCACAGACCTTGTGTCTCCAAGATCATGTAGAAACTCAATCCCTGTTATCATTTATTATTGAAGAATTAAAAAAAATAAGGATCGATTAGGCAAGTCACATTATGATCTGTATCACCAACCATCTACTGAAGGATTCTATTCTTCTTTTCAAGAAGCTGCTATTTTTTAAATCAAGAAAATGCTTAGGAGAACCTTTCTTTGTGAAGAGAAAAGAACTTAAAGACAGCAGGGCATCTGAGTCTCGCCTCGAAGTATTTCTACCTATGGTATTTGGCTGCTAAAGTGGGTAAAGCACTTAAGATGAAGACTTGCTCACCAAGAGGAGGAAGACATGATTCAAGTCCATGTCGCCACGTGGACACTCCATGCTAGGGCCCCAGGCAGCCCAGCTCGGTGCCTCCGCCCCTGGTATAATTGCTACTAGCCCCGGCTTCTCCTCCCCCTGTCCTCCCCATGCCCATTTGATTTGGACCTTACACGATTGGATGTATAAAACGGCCAACTTTGTAGGTTATAAAAAGTCATTATATGGTCATTTACACATGGTATATAAGATAAATCCCACTCACTACTGTGGTCCGCGTGATCTTTAACCAGTTGACCCCACCTCCCATTCCAGTCCAGTTTCCAACAGTTCTCCAATGAACTCTGTGTTCCAACTCTGCTGAGCTGCTGGGTTTCCAGGACATGCCCTGTTTGATTTCTCTGTGATTCGTAAGGGGCAGTTCTCTCTGCTGATGGGAATCCATTTTCCTCACACTCTGCTCGGTCGCCTCTTCTGCTTTCTCCCGGTCTCTTCTCCTACTAACCTGCACTGAAGCCTCACGGAGAAGCCTCCATTCTTTGTGCTCCATGGCACTCTGATGCACTGCTGCCAGTGTCCACGGACTCCACCATCAAGCCCAGAGAGCAAAACACACAGTGCACACTCGATGCAAGCTTGTGCAAGGGAGAAAGGGAGGGTGGGAGGGAGGAAAAAGAAAGCAAGAAAAGAAGGAAGGAAAGAAACAAGTAGAAAAGGAATAAAACAGGTATTGTCATTGTGGAGTCAATAGCTGCTGATAGGAAAACTGGATTTCAGGAGTAACTTCTGTATGAGACTGTGAGATTTTGTTCTAGTTCTATGTCCATATTTATTTCCCTCTTGTTTTTTCCTCATCGCTTTTAATAAAGCTTCAAGGGAAACCTAAAATGTCTTGTGCTCTTTTTCAGACAGGATAGACAGATGAGGGAAGCAATGAGACTGTGTATACTCTGCAGTGCTGCAGGGAGAAGAACCTGCTCAGAAAGAACAGGTGAAGGCCATTTTAAGAAAGGAGCAGAAAATCCGATTTCTGGACAAAATACAAAAGCATGGCAAGGGGCTAGCCTGGGACTATGATATGTCCTGGGTGTCTACATTGGCAGGAAGTCCTGTATACTGTTATCTGGTTGAATTTCAGAGTAACAGTTACATGCATTATAATACTGTTTAGGTAAGGACAGAAATCAGTACAAAGGAGTTTATATTCCATGAGGATCTCATTAAAAGATGGATGTTCATAAAGCGAAGATCCGAAGGTGTCAGGGTGTTTGGCTCAATATACATTTCACTCCCTCAGGCAATGTTTCTAACATGTGGCTCATGGATCACCTGCACCAGGTGACTCTGGTGGCTTGTTACAGTGCAGATTCTTGGGCCCTTCCCTAGAGCTGCTGAATCAGAGACTCAAGGAGCGGCCGTGGACTCTAGATCTTTCACAGCCCACAGGGGTTCCTATATTCACTATGGTGTGAGAGACAGTGGCCAGGGAGGGTTTGGTGGCCTTTCCTCACTATCTTCTACTTTGGACAGGAGTGAGCTCTGTAGAAGAGTCAACACTTTCATAGGATGGTTGAATTGTAGAGTTAAAGTGCCCCATACGCTGCCCAAGCCTCCCGGGGGAAGCCCAGGTATGTGGGAGGGTGAACCCCGCCTCCGGCCATGTTTCTTCTCCCAGGAATGATGCATAGGTTTCATGTTACTGATGGGGATGACTGAGAGGCTCTAGAAAATTCCTCTCCCACGTTTCTTTGCAGCAGAGGTGGGATGGGATTTCAATCAGCCTGACATCTTGTTTTTGAATTTCCTACGTGAAGGAGACAGGTATCCTATTTCCCAGCTGGCGTACATTAGCTGTGTTGTGAATGCCCATAGCAAGCTCTGCCCAGCTGCTGAACATTTGTGGAAGGTGAACTTAGTGGGTCTTTGTACTTAGTGGCCAGGAGACTAGGTGCAGGTCAGGCAAGGGGAAGGGAAGACAGTCTCAGGAGAAGGAAACGCTGATGTTTTCATTGCCACCGTAGAGAAGGCTCTTGCAGTGCAGTGGTGGCCCAGCTGACTGCCAGCTGTCCAGCTGTCGCTTGGTGTCACATACACATCAAATTGCAGTGTGTGGGGTTTTGGAAACTATTCCTATTTTAAAATTGCTTTTTCTATCATTTTAAATCATTTTCTATACCACAGAGTCCCTAATGGCATTACTATCCCCCAGTTTTAAGAATCCACATAAGAGCTTTTACCAGCGTATTTGGGAGCACATGTGTGTTTTTTATGGGGCCTTTGTGTTACTTAAGAACAAATTATTCAGGATGATGATTTCTATATTATTTAAGTCATCTCTAGAATGTTGCTTTTAAATCAATACCTCCCAATTTGCAAAATGTCTTGAATGTCCAACTTTATGAACATGGGTACAGTGTTAGAATCCTTGTGTTTTAAAATTACATCTGATTAGTTTAAATGGCACACAATAAAGGAAGTTTGTTTTCAGTTTGGCAATTACAGTCTGGATTATTGTTTAGATAGCTCAAATAAATTAATTAGTCAAATCCCCCTTTACTTTGTGTTGTACACTGTCTTCTAAAGACCACAGAGAGCAGCACCAAGTGCTTGTGGAGTCGATTTGAATAACAATCCTTTTGAACATGAATGATCAGAAAACAAAGCATAGTGAGCAAGCATCATCAAGACAAATTATGTGAGTGAGGGCATTTTGCTTGTTTCTAGTATAAGCCAGAGAAGAATCCCCTGACATGAAGAATTATCTGGCATTAAAGTTTATATTCTGCGGCTGATAGGCACTTGGAGGAATGCTAAATTAACTATTTCAAGGGAGAGGTTAATCAAGTTCAATTTGATCCAGTAGAGGGCACTGTACCTCTGCTCTTACGTATATATTTATCTGTATATTACATAGTATTAAATATGCCCTAGATTACAACAGCATATCTCAATATAGTGCAATATAGCACTTTTGTCTATTTAACACTCCCCTAAGAATTTCCTTTTTCTTCCCCAAAGGATGAGAGATTTACTTGTGAAAACGGCTTGCAGAAGCATACATGATACTGCATTCAACTGTAAAGCAAATACGTATTGCATATTTACTCAACATACCTGAAGTAATCAAAGTAGGGCTTTTTTTTTTTTTTTAAGCAACATTGTTTTTCATGATTCTGGTTTTTTTGTTTTTTTTTGAGACAGAGTCTCACTCTGTTGCCTGGGCTAGAGTGCCATGGCATCAGCCTAGCTCACAGCAACCTCAAACTCCTGGGCTCAAACAATCCTCCTGCCTCAGCCTCCCAAGTAGCTGGGACTACAGGCATGCGCCACCATGCCCGGCTAATTTTTTATATATATTTTTAGTTGGCCAATTAATTTCTTTCTATTGTTTGTAGAAACGGGGTCTCGCTCTTGCTCAGGCTGGTTTCGAACTCCTGACCTCGAGCGATCCGCCCGCCTCGGCCTCCCAGAGTGCTAGGATTACAGGCGTGAGCTACAGCGCCTGGCCCTGTTCTGGCTTTTAAGGGTAGGAGTTACTGCTTTTTTTCCTTTGCAGGGAGAATATGAATTTCTTGAAAAAGACTTTGATAGCTCAAGTGCCAGAAGGAAGAATTCCGATTTTAAGTTATTTTCTGTACTGCCTGTCCTCAGAGTGCAGAGGAGCGGGAGTGGCCGGCGAAGGTCAGCCGCCGCGCCGCCTCCCCAAGGCGCCGTCTGTGCACAGCGCGGAGAAACCTGCTGGCTCACAGCTTCCCCACGCGTTCGCTGATTCGGAACGGCCCCCAGGAAAACAGCGCCGGAAGACGTTGCAGCGGGAAGGCCGTTTCCCGCCCTGGCTCGCGCTCATTGTCTTGGTAATTGTTGTTTTCGGCTCCTCCTTCCCAATCCTTCATGTTCAGATGCAACCGCTGGCGAGCAGGTGAGAGCAACCAGAGTATTAAATACAGCAAAGCAGCTCGTTAGAGCTGAGAAATTCAGCTTTAAACCCTAACACGGAGCAATGAGGCTTTGCAGTGCAGGGATAATTTAGCTGCGGTGACTACCGAAGGGAACATCCTTTCTGTCCAATTAACCTGGAAGAGGCATTACTCTCTCCATGGTAAACATCATGACTTCTGGAGACTGGGATCTAATTATTGAAGTCTTCAGAATTTCAGTCCAGTTGGAAAGTGAATGTGTCTTTCTCAGTCTTTATTAAAGGGGAGCTTGCTTTTTAATTCTTCTGGAAGAGCTTATTAATTCTTATTTGAGAATCTTCTGCTGCAAGAAGGGCTTTCGGCCATGACACTTTCTGAAAGGGCAATTAGGTAAAGGAAAATGTAGGATATCTTTGGTCTCCAGAGTTCTAAAATTCTAGTAATCAGAATGCAATGAGGAAGTCCTGGAAGAAAGGGGAAAACGCAGGGACAATATTCTAGATATTCCATAACGTCTGCAGAAGAGTAATTTTCACACCTCGGAAAGCCGCTAACTTTAAAGCCATGCCCTTTCATGTCTGCTTACTTTGTCTGGAAGAAAGGCTCAATTAGCTACTAAAATATCTTTAACTGCTAATCCCATTAATATCTATTTAAATATAGAGGCTCTGGGCAAAAAATAATTATTAAATGAATGAATTCTGGTAATACAGAACTGAAGAAATCAGATGGCTGCCCACCTCAGTGCCTTTGCAGAGGCTGTTTCTGCTTCCTCAAGCATCCTTTTGTTCTGGCAAGTGTTACAGCAAGTGTAACAGCTCTTGACCCGGGAAATAACGTGGAGACTCAGAGAACACACTTTATTCAACCAACAGGCTCAGCCTACTTCTGATCTTCCAACCCCCCTTCCTTGTTCTCCTCCAGTTTTTATACCAATGGTAGGACTCAAAAAGCATCCAATCAGCAATAAGCTTTAATATCCAATCAGCAACAAGCTATAACATCCAATCAGGAACAAGCTTTAACATCCAATCAGGATCCCTAGCAGCGTGGCCGTGGAGGGGTCTGGAGGTCTGCGGAGACAGGAGCGGCAGGGAGTTGGGCAGTAGCCACCTCCCGCTTTTCCTGCCACTTTCCCCTGGTTGGGCCAAGCTGAACCTTGTCTGTCTTTTTGCACTGCAACTTTTGCACTTGCAAACTTTTTTTTTTGAAAATGACAACCCAATGTTGGCAAAGGTTGGCAAAAAGGGCACCTAGTCTATCACTGGATGGAATGTACTTGGTTTTACCTTTCCGAAAAACAATCAATAGGACTCAGGAACAACCTTCAATAAATTTATCATAATAAGAAAGGTGAGCAAAGACTTAAGGTATCAGTGTGTTTATTGAAATGCTATTTTTGTAATGAGTCTTGGCTGGGTTAGTCCTATACTTGGAAATGAATGGAACTTAAACTAGGTAAGCAAGCCTTGTTCTCATTCCTGTTTACATCTATTAAATGGAAAACAAGATGTTTCCTGAAGAAGTAATAGGAGTGGAATTAAAGAAAATTATTATGAAAAATTTCAAACACGTACAAAAATAGAGTGATAGAATAAACCTTCATATACTATCACCTGGATTTAACAAGTATCAACATGTTGCAACGTTTGCTTCTATCATTTTATTTTCCTTGCTGAAATATTTTATAACAAATTCCATTTCTCATGCCATTTCATCTCTACATACTTCAGTATTCATCTCTAAAACATATTAATACTTTCCTATGTCTACATTGCCATTATTCACACCTAACAAAATCAATGTTTTCTTGGTATCATGTACTGTCTAATTTTTAATCAAAAGTTTAATTTGGGGGATGGGTGGTCATGATCCAAACAAGGTCCATTCATTGCATTTGGCTGTTGGGGATGGAACTTCTGACTGTATTTTTATTTATTTTTATTTCTTATTTTTTATGAACCTGACATTGTGAACATAATAATGATATTTTTAGGTGAGGTTCAGATACATACAGATTTGTCAATTAAGCAAAGTGGGTGAAGGGGGATGGGAATGACACTGATGGAAGGAATGGTGAATTACTGAGAGAACAGAGAGACTAGTGGTGTGTATATGCATGCCATGGAAGGAGAGTGTGGATCTGTGAGATGCAGAAAGCTTGCTTACTCTCTATATCTTCAGCAGACCTGATACCTCCTTTCTCCCTCCCACTCTGTCTCCCAATTGAGCACAGAAGGAAAGAATGTTCTATGGCTTATTTCACAAGAGACTGTGTAGTTGCGGCACTGTATGACCTAGACTGTCAGTGTTGGGAGCATGACAAGGACTCCCGTGGGGGTGGTCTAAGCTGGCCATGTGGTAAAGCTGAGGGAAGGGGGTGAGTCAGTGGCTTTGTTTGTCTGAAAAAGTCTTAACTTTTTCTTTACTTTTGAAGGTTAATTTAACTAGATCCAGAATTCTAACTTGGTGTCTTTTTCTTTGAACACTTTACATATTTCACTCCACTTTCTTCTTGCTTGCATGGTTTCTGGAGAGGAGTCTGTTGTTATTCTTACCTTATGGTATTAATCTGTGATTGATTCTCTGTATTCACCTGTCTCTTTAGTTTTTGTGGCAGCAGTTTTCCCTGTGACTGCAATTCTTTGATAAATCTAAGAAGAATTGTTGATTTTTCAGTTTTTTTGACCTCTTCCTTATTGTGAAGGTGGAAATGACAACTTCCAAACTCTTCACACGTTGGGCTGGTAAGGACAGTGGGTTTGATGTGGCAGTTTGGGACAGTGAAGACCCATGGAAACAGGATGTAAGATATTTTTATAGATCATTTATAGATAACCTATGGACCTTTCCGTGGATGAGGAAGGGATAATTATGGGTTTTGAGCAGGTTTGGACTGAAGGAGTTCAAAATTATCATTATTTTCATGATCACCAATTGCAACAAATGTTTATTAAATGCTAAGTTGGCATATAAAAACCAGTAAAGAATAATTTTTGTCTTCAGTGGGCTTAAAGTATAGGTGGGGATTCAAGGCTAATGCATAGGAAGAAAAATAACAAAAGAAGGGATATATCTAGGTGTCTGATTTATCTGTGTATAATGTCTAAAGCTATAGGGATTCTTAGAAAGGATTTAGGATTTAGAACTCTGCTTTAAGACAGGGATTTTAAGACCAAGTTTATGAGATGAGACCACCAAAATAAAGGCATATTTGGGGAGGGAGTTAAGCAAAAAAGCCTTCTTAGTCATGTTGCATCTTTATAAACCTTAGAATTTTCCCTCTAATTTTAAATGGGACCAATATTTGTAAAAGGTTGAAAATCATGCATAAACTTAATGTGGATCATATACACTCTTAATTCTTCCAATTGAGCAATTTGGAAATAAGTTTGTGCTCTATAGATTTTAAGGAACTAAAAGTCAAATCATAGTAAACATTTTTGAAATATTTTATTTGTGGAGTAAAGTTTGAGTATTCTTAAACCACTTGTAATATTATGTTGTGCTAGTTCATATCTAGTAGTTTAAAATACTACCTTAGTTTTGCACAATACTTTAGACAATAAATTATTTTTTAAAACATGAAGTTATTCTTACAGATATTATGATTTCCTTTGGTAAGGTCTGTTGGTAGTAAACCATCTCAGTTTATATTTATCTGAAAGATGTCTTTATATCACTCTTATTCTTGAAAGACAGTTTCACTGAGGGTGTAATTCTAAGTTTACACATTGAATTTTAGGTTGGCTCATTGAAGATACTATTCCATTGTGTTCTATCATCCATTAGTCTAAGTATTTTGCTTCATAGGTAAACTGTCTTTTCTTTCCAGCTACTTCTAAGGTCTTCTCTTTGTCTTTGATGTTCTTTAGCTTTACAACAATGTGCTTAGCTGTCCATTCCTTTTTATTTATCCTGCTTAAGATTTTTTAATCAGTCTAGATATGCAACTTGGAGTCTTTCAACAGTGGTGGAAAATTCTCAGTCATAATCTCTATGAACATTGGTTTTCTCAGAAATATCAATCTATTATCTCTTATGGAATGTCAATTGAATGTAAGATAGGTCTTATCATTTTATCCTCCACATCTCTTAATATCTATATTATATTTTTTATCTGTTAGTCTCCCTAGAGTACATTCTGGAAGTGGTTCTTTGGACCATTTCTAGTTCATTATCTCTATTTTCAGCTGTGTCTATACTTCTGTTTAAGTCATCCTTGAATCTTATATTGCTAATGGTTCTATTATGTTCTTTTTCAAGTTTTTTGATTATTATTAAGATCTTATTTTTTCATATTTTAAGCCTCACTTTTATTTCTTGTTAATATTAAAGATACTACTTTTATATTCAGAAGTATTTGTGATTCTGAGTTTGATGTCTATTTTTTTTTCCGCTGGCTCTCACTCATAGTGCTTATTCTCTATCTATGTTTTTGGTGAATGACTTTGAACCATAAATTCATTTCCTTGGAATTTTATTTTAAAAAATGCTTTGAGGCCTGCATTGAAATTATAATCCTTCATTGAGGATTTGCATTTCTTTCTTCTATTCCCCTGGGGGCATGCATTATCCTAGGCTACAGTAAATTAAATTATCCATTCAAGACTTTTTTGGATTGCAAAGGTAGTGTGAACTTGGGACCCAAACTTTTTTTTTGGTTTTTTTGGCTTTTTTAATTTTTAATTTTTTAAATTTCAGCATATTATGGGGGTACAAATATTTAGGTTACATATATTATCTTTGCCCCACCTAAGTCAGAGCTTCAAGTGGGACTCAAATTTATATGAGAACTAACTTGTTAAAAATTCTCGGGGCAATTTGTTTTGCCTTCTATCAAGTACCAGAGTCAAGAGAAGAAAGTTTCCAATTGAAAGTTTATTTTCTGTTCACCCTTATAGAGAATCTCTAGGCCTTTGAGGGTCCCGGCTTTATGTGGGGATTTTCTATGTGATTCCTACTTTGGTTGGACCCTGGGTTTACCCATGGTCCATGTAGCTCTAAAAGCGAGTTACAAGATCATGGAGTTTGTGGGTCAATGTAGGACCAAAGTCAATTTGGATGCTTTTTTAATCTAAGGTTTTCACTTTTACTCTTTTTTCCCTTTGAATGAAGATTCCTTCCTTTTGAGGGTGGCTAGCTTAGCAATGGATTTAATAAGATGTTTCTTATATTTTACAGAACTTTCATATTATTTACCTTTATATGGCCTCATTATAAACCATATGGCAGTATATGTCAAAACAAAAATTCATATTTCCTTTGAATTAGTAACTCTACTTCTAGAAATTTCTTTGGCAGAAATACACGTGTGCAAAAACATATTCATCTCTTTTTGTTCACTGTAGCATTATTTATAGTAATAAAAAACTAGATGTGTTCATTAATGACAACTCCATGTTATGGAATAATGCTAAGTAGTTATCAAAAATAATGAATAGATCTATATGCACTAGCATAGACTATCTCCAAGATTTATAGTTAGGTGGAAAAAAGCAAAGAAGAAAGAGCTACTTAGCTCCTCAGTATAACTTCTTATTTTTAAATTTATTTTATAATAAAAACTTGTTCTGCTGAATGCCTTTCATCCCTAGATTTCAAAGAGCATATATTATCATAACATTGAACCATTAATAGACTAAGCATTTATTATATGTATGAAAAATAAAATTATTTAAAAATTTCAAGATAGGATATTAACTTTACAGAAAGCTTTTGAAGTAAAAGCAATCTAATGTCTTAGGATTTTTTGAGAGGTAATTTCATCCATTGTGATATTTTCTCTTCTAATACTCACAGACAACATACCTTTTAGAAAAGCCTTTAATTCTGCCTAGCATTGGTGAATTACTTATAAGTCAGTAGAATGGAGTTATTTCTTATGATAGACATTTTAAGGTTTTTTTACAGTGAGGCACTGATGCCATGTTTTACCTTCTAGGTGCAAATAATATTTGAGTTAGACAAACGACATTGTGAAAGGAGACAATTTCTGTTCTCCAGGCAATTGTTATGTAACTAAAGTACATCATTACCTAGTGCACAGGAAATTTTATAAAACAATTTGATTTTTAAAAAGAGAAAGAAATGGAAATAGACTCAATGATATTGATTAATCATTCTTGAATAGATTAAACTGAATATTTTAACTAGATACCCAGAACTTTTGAAAACAAGAAAGAAAAACTAGTCACTGGATTTTTACTATTATAGGAGAGAAGTCATAGAAAGTTTCTATTATGAATATAAATTTGAACCTATCTATTTTTCATTGGAGGCCATATTTTAGCAATCTTTCTTGGTGAGCTACATGACATATTATTAGCCTACAAAGAGTAGAATCTCTTTGAAAACCAAGTTTATATCTGAGTAGTACTCAGTCCTCAAGAGTGAGGGCCAGGCTATTATAAAGAGTTTGAAAAACTTCCAACTTAATAGATAAAAAAGGATTTTGAGGGACTAAATATATGACATTTTTATGAGCAATTTGTATAGAATAATAGTGACGGCGTATACATAAGGAGGACAATAATGATGCAGTCCACGTTCAAAGTTTACCTCTTTATAGCCTCAGCTCTCTTGCTTTTGAAACCTTTTGGGTTATCCTCTCCTTCATTTTCTAGGCTTTGAAACTGTTTACATAGGTTTGGAATTCTATTTTTTAAAATTTTAAGGAACTTACTTGTAAAACATTCTAAACTTGGAGCCCTTGGGGAGATACTTCTTTTTTTCATATTTTTCCAAAATTAGTAATCTATGCCAGTTTCAACTTCTTCATGAGCAACTTCGGCAGCTTCTACTTTTGCATAAAATGCTCTGTTTTATTGTGATTTTAATTTTTTTTAAACATAGTACATTGTGTTCTATTATAATTTTTAATCTCTTCCATACCTGTGCTATGCATTTACTTGTTCATAATTTTGTGTATTTAGGTTTATTTAAATAAGTAAAGGATAGGACATAAATCTGGGAAGACAGAAACCCAAACCTTAATAGCAGGTATTCCTGGTTTGTTGGATTATAAATGATTTCTTCTTTGTTAATATTTTCAATGCACTGTGAGTGCATTAATTTTTAATTAGAGAAAAATATAATTTTTTAACATAAGTAATATGTCTTGGTTATCAAACTTTTTTTCTGATGGTACTTTAGTTGCATGTTGTTCTGTCTCCCAATTTTAATTTTAAGTGCCTTTAGGGCACTACCATGGAGAGAGAGAGAGGACACCACCGTCACTGTGTGGAAGTTTAGATTAACACGGATTTCTGGAGGCCAACTAGGTGATGAATTAAAAATGTAATATTTGTTTGCTCCTTGTCTAGAAATTGCACTTTTAGGAATTTTTTCTGATGAAATAATAGAACACTTGCACAGAAATGTATTTGTAAAAAATGTATGTCTACATATGAATGTTTAGAGCGGCTGTTTTAATAGCAACTGGGATTTGTTTTAATCAAGTATGAAGAGACAGGCAGACACGGACATGACTGTCATGAAGGAAGAAGTTTTTATTATATTTAGAGTCCTCTGGAAACAGGAAGAGTGGCATGTTATGCAGAGCCTCCTGGGGAAGCAATGAGGTGGCATGAGCTTGAGGAGGGGACTGCTGGTGGGACACTTTATTGTGGTTTTCATGGGAATGAATGGGCGGGACAAGGTGAACAGGCTGAACAGGTTTAGGGTGGAACTGTTTAAAAAATTTCCGTGGGCTCTGGGCTGTAGGGGCTGACCCTAGTTGTCAGGTACCTGGTTCTGCAGTGATTAGGGCAGAGGGATTTGTGGCCCAAGTGTGAGAGCCACAAAAGTTGGGGGTACAGGCTCTGGATTGTTTGGTTTGCATCTGACTGATAGGTATGCTCACTGGCAAGTCCTTTGTTTTCTCCAGGAATAAGCTAATCCTGGGATAGAAAGTCCCTCCAGGGTCAGCAAGGTCTCAGATGCCAGAACATTTAGAATACTGAAAATATTGTCAACTATAGTCACCCTACTGTGTTATTGAACGCTATCACTTATAACTTCTACCTAACTGTATTTTTATACCCATTAACCAACCTCTCTTCATCCTCCCCTCTTCCCTACCCTTTACAGCCTCTGAAAACCATCATTCTACTATCCACAAATATGTACAATTATTATGTATCAATAAAAGTACAGAAAATAAGACAACATGGTTAATACAGCTGCAACCATTTAATATGGTAGTCGTTGGTCATATGAAACTATCGAGTACAAATGGTCCCCAATTTACAATGGTTTGACTTAATAACTTTTTTACTTTACGATGGTGCAAATGATGTTATTTCAGTAGAAAATATACTTTGAGTACCCATACAACCATCCTGTTTTTCACTTTCAGTCCAGTATTCCATAAATTACACGAGACATTCAACTTTATTATAAAATAGGATTTGCGTTAGATGATTTTGCCCAATTGTAGGCTAATGTAAGTGCTCTGAGCATGTTTAAGGTGGGCTAGGCTAGGTGTATTAAATGCATTTTCACCTTACGATATTTTCAGCTTACAATGGGTTTATCAAAACCTAACCCCATTGCAAGTTGAGGAGCATCTGTACTTGAAATGTGGCTAGTATGAACTGTGATGTGCTGTTAGTGCAGAATATAGACTACATTTCAAGGACTTAGTACAAAAAATATTGTAAAATATCTCATAAATACATCTTATATTGAGTACATGTTGAAAGGCTAATAGTTTGAATACATTGGATTAAATACAATTTAGTATTAAAATTAATTTCACCTGTTTCTTTTTACTTTTTTAATGTGGCTCCTAGAAAATTTAGACTTGCATATGTGGCTCACATTATATTATCCCTGCACAGTGCTGGTTTGGGGCTTCATAGAGGTCTGACCTTAGGGACCCTTCATCACCATAATGCTCTCTCAGTACTGAAGTAAAGTTTAGGTGGTATAACTGTGTGGAATAAAATATCCTTTCCTCTTGTTTCATTTTTCTTATGAAAATCTGTGATTTTAGTATGTGATTGGGGAATTTCAAATAAAGATGTGGTCCCATTGACTGCATTTTCACATGGAAAGGTAAAGTTTCATCTGTTCAAACCATTAGGAAGTCACCTTGGATACCTCCACATGAAGGCGACAGCCATGTGTTCTCACTTCTGTATCTTTCAATTGCTGAAACTATTGTTTACTCCACCACTAATTCACATCTGGTATTGAAAACATTATTTCCCTCAAAGTTGTTTTTATTTTATTTTACTAATTTTACTTTTTGTAGAGATGGGGTCTTGCTATGTTGCCCAGGCTAGTCTCAAACTCCTGGCTTCAAATGATCCTCCTGCCTCAGACTCCCAAAGTGCCTGGATTACAGGCATGAACCACTGCACCTGGCCCACCTTCAAAGGTATTTTTGCTTATTTTATTTCTTCCTTAGGAACTTTGGGAAGTTTGTCTCAAAACAACACTACTACTAGTAGTCCCAGAGGCTCTCTGTCATTTTGTGTTAATATGGAATTTACCTGTTGCTTTCCAACGAAGTCTGTGGGATTTTATTGAAAATAAGCAATGACTGGTAGGGAACTATGAATGAGAAAGTTTGTTACATAGCTATTCTCTGGGTTATTCCCAACTTTCCTGTGATATTGTTTTTAGAGATGGTTAAACCTAAGAAGACACATGCATGAGGGGCTTGTCTCTGGCAATAGGATGAACCAAGGCAACCTGAAGCCTTTTTGTTCCAAGCACCTAGGAGAAGTGGACAAAACAGTAAAAAATAAATCTTTTAAATACAAATGCTCCTCAGTTTAGAATGGGGTTACATCCTGATAAACATACTGTAAGTTGAAAATATTGTCAGTTGAAATTCATTTAATTCACCTAACTTACTGAACAGCATAGCTTAGGCTAGCCTACCTTAAACATGCTCAGAACACTTACATTAGCCTATAGTCTGGCAAAATCATCTACCTTAAAGCCTATATTGTAATCAAGTGTTGAATATCTCATTTAACTTATTCAATATGCACTATAAGTGCAAAATAGAGTGTCTGTCTGGGTACTCACCATTAACAAACACAGCCAAAAACACACTGGGCCTGAAGGATGTTCGAAGCATTAATTCAAAATTAATTGCTAGGGCTGGGCGTGGTGGTTCATGCCCATAATCCCAGCACTTTGGGAGGCCAAGGCAGGAGGGTTCCTCGAGGCCAGGAGTTTGAGACCGGCCTGAGCAAGAGCATGACACTGTTTCTACAAAAAATCGAAAAATCAGCTGGGCATGGTGGCGCATGCCTGTAGTCCCAGCTACTTGGGAGGCTGAGGCAGAAGGACAGCTTGAGCCCAGGAGCTTGAGGTTGCTGTGAGCTATGATGACAACACTGCACTGTATCCCAGGGTGACGGAGTGAGACCTTGTCTCAAAAAAATTAATGAATCAATTAATTGCTGGATGATGGGGATGCTATGGTGACAGGGTCATCAATTTTTCACTCTTCTGATGAGGCTCAAGAATAGCTGGAGGAAGGCCCTGGGGCATCAGCACCTGTTGGTGGTTTGGTAGGCACAGTGCTCTTGAGGAAGACAGCAAGTGTGGGCTGTTTACCCTTGTGAGCGTGTGGCTGACTGGGAGCTGTGGCTTGCTGCCAGTGCCTAGCATCACAAGAGAGTATCAAACCATATATTGCTAGCCCTGGAAAAGATCCAAATTCAAAATTTGAGGTATAGTTTCTATTGAATGTATATTGCTTTCACACCATCATAAAGTCGAAAAATCATAAGTTGAACCATTGTAAGTTGGGGACTGTCTGTGTATGTGTACAGTTAATATCTCGAAA
>VBSM01000104.1:989509-1019567 GCA_008086735.1 Cheirogaleus medius | reverse complement strand
GAAAAAAAAAAAAAGAAGTCTAAATTAAAATGGGCCCACATGAAAGTAACAAAATTGATGAGGAAATAATTCACCATGGGCAAGAGCAGACACAGATCGTAGGGTTAGACACCTCTCCCCCCACCAGAACTTAAAACAGTAGATCACCTGAGAGAGAGAGAATACAAATTAAGAATGTTTAAAATAATAAAAGACATGAGAAGCAATTGGTGCCCTAAGAAAATAATAAGAGCCTGAGAAAAGGATGGGCAGATTTGAAAAGGTATCAGTTTACGTTCTAGAATTGAAAGACATAGTTATCTAATATAAAACTCTTTGTATATGTTAAGTAACAATTATGAAGAAAGAAGTAATGAAATGAATGATATTGTAATACTAACAAAAATTACCAAGAATACAACAGAGATAAAAAGTTGGAAGTAATGAAGGCAAAGTTAATAGCATGGAAAATAAAATAAGAAGGTATAGTTTATTTAATAGGAATTCCAGAAGAGAAGAATACATAGAATGAGGCATACACTGTAATAATGGTAGAAGATTTTACCAGAATTGAAGAGCAATGAGCTTCAGATTGACGAACTCCAGAGTCATATGTAGGCTGAATAAAAATGAACCCACACATAGAAACATCATAGTGAGATTGCGTAGTAATACTAAAATCAAAGAGACAATCCAACCATCAGAGAGAAATTTTCCTACAAAAGAAAAATAGCAGACTTTAAACAGACTTTCTAACAGGAACAATAGAAGCCCAAAGTCAATGGAATAATAGGTTCAAAGGGCCAAGGAAAAATAAAATTAACCCAGAATTCTACACATAGAGAAACAACCACTAAAGTGTGTGGATGAAATAAAGGCACTTTCAGACTAAAACTGAGAGATTTACACCATGGATCTTCATAAAGTGAACTAATTGAGGGAAAAGAAACTGAGCCCCAAAGTAAGGAGAGGTATGTCAGAGCAATGTTGCCTAAAGAAACCGGAAAACAGGAGGTTAGAAACAGCCCATCTCCACCTCGATGTCAATAAAAGCAGTAACAATAATAGCATGACTACTTAAAGGAATAAAAACAAGGTGAAACTAAAAATTTAGACAGTAATGATAGGAAAGGTGGAATGGGATAATCTCAATCAGAGTTAAAATGGTCCAAGGTCTTTTGTTCAGGAGGAAGGTAGAAATAGTAACTCTAGTCCCCCACTTTTTTCTAAATAATTACACATTTAAAATAAAACCACTTAAATAGTAAAAATATAATACAGAACTTCCAGCTCAGTAGAGGGAGAGAAAATAGGCAATTAAAAAATGTAATTAATGAAGAAAAAGAAAACTAGAAGAAGAAATTAAGCAAAAAAAAAAAAAAGCATGGTTAAATAGAAAACAAAATAAGGTAAAAGGAAATAAGTTAAAACTAAGTAGTAAGTACAAAAATGTGGAACTAAAAAAAAAAATCTATCAAAACCAGACATTCCTAGATTAGATTAAGAAAATCCACCAAATCCAGCTATATACTGTTTATAAGATACACATACATAAAACTTAATGACAGACAAATTTTGAAAAATAAAGGATGGAAACTATCTCAGACTAGTGCTAGCCAAAGGAAAGCTGGTTCAGTAATATTACCAAAGTGGACTTTAAGACAAAAGAATTGTTTGAGATAAAAATAGTCATTACTCAAAGACAAGAGGAATAATTCACCAGAAAGTAGACTAATCCTGAACTTGTATGCAGTTAACAAAATGCCACCAAAATATATAAAGCAAACATTGATATAATTATAGGTGGAAATAAACAAATTCACATATGTGGAAGATTCTAACACTCTCTATTAGAAACTGGCAGATCAAGTTCACAACTAATGAATAAATATGTGAAAGATTTGGATTACATATACAGACTGGTATATCCAATATTTACAGATTCAAATTATTTTTAGGCACACATAAAACATTTAAAATAAAACTGTGTATTTAAGAAGCCATAAAGCAAGTCTCAAAAATGCTAAGAAATTGGCTGGGCGCGGTGGCTCACGCCTGTAATCCTAGCACTCTGGGAGGCCGAGGTGGGCGGATCGTTTGAGCTCAGGAGTTCGAAACCAGCCTGAGCAAGAGCGAGACCCCATCTCTACTAAAAAATAGAAAGAAATTAATTGGCCAACTAAAATATAGAAAAAATTAGCCGGGCATGGTGGCGCATGCCTGTAGTCCCAGCTACTCAGGAGGCTGAGGCAGAAGGATCCTCTGAGCCCAGGAGTTTGAGGTTGCTGTGAGCTAGGCTGATGCCACAGCACTCTAGCCGGGGCAACAGAGTGAGACTCTGTCTCAAAAAAAAAAAAAAAAAAAAAAAAAAAAAAAAAAAAAAAAATGCTAAGAAATTGATATCATACAGATATCTGTTGATGTCAGCATTCTGTTGTCTCAATGCAATAAAATTAGAAATCAGTCAAAGAAAGATACTAACCACCCTATACATTTAGACAATGAGAGCCACACTTCTAAATGATTTGGGTCAGTAGAAGTCACAATGAAAACTACAAAATCTTTAGAAATGAATGACAACATGGTCTCTATATATCAAAACTTTGAGGTTATAGATAAAGTAGTATTAAAAAAAATCATATCCTTAAATGCATATTGTTTAAAAAAGAAAGAATAAAAAAATTCACAAGTGTACAACTCTAGGAGTTAGAAAAATAAAAACAGAGCAAATTCAAAGACTAAAATAATGAAGGAAAGAGCAGAAATTAAAGAAATACAACATAAACTGTAGAGAAGATAAACTCTACCAAAAATTATTTCTTTGAAGGAAAAAAATCCTTAATAACATAGATAAACCTTTAAGGTTAGTGAAACACCAAAAATTACATTAGAAATTTAAAAAGGAGCTTTAACTATAGTAACTATATAGATAGTAAAAAATCATAAAATAATCTATGCCAATAAATCTGAAAACTTAGTAGAAATAAACAATTTTCATCTAGGAAATATATGAAACAAAATCTGCTCAAGGACACATAATCTACATAATCTACATCATTTTATGACTAAAAAAATTTAATAGAAAGTAAAAAAAGTTTCCCAGAAAATACTGGCTCGAACTGTTTCATTTGTTATTTCCATCAAATATTAAGGAACTAATAATTCTTGTCTTATGTAATGTGTTCCAGAGAATAAAATAAAAGGCAAGCTCTCTAATTCCTTTTATGAGGCTGCTATAATCTTGTTACAAAAATTGGTCAAGGGCATTACTAACAAGGCAAATTTATGCAATTCTCACTCAGGAACATAGAAAGAAAAGTTCTCAATAAAATAATAGCACTTCAAATCAAGGAATGGACAAATGATCTAACATTAATAATCTAACATAATACATCTATTAATGTAATTTACCACATGAACAGATTAAAGAAGAGACTGATCCCAAAAGATATAGGAAAAATATGTATGGAAATTCAACAGTCATCCAAGATAAAGGCATTTAATGTAAATAAGGCAGCTTCTTTAGGAAGATACATGAGAATTAGATTGTGACAAGATATGGATGTCTGCTGTCACTGTTTCTACTGAGTATTGTACATAGGGCCCTTGTCAGAGCAGTAAGACCAGACACTGAAGTATACCTAAGGGCTGGAAAGGAAGAAGCAAACTGTTATTTTTTTTGGCAGATGATATGAATGTCTATTTGGAAAAATCAAGAAATCTGTTGAAACTAATAAATGAACACTCAGTAGCTATAGTTCAATATACAGAATTAATAGCATAAATAGCAGTACTATGATTGATGATGTAATGTTAAAAAACATAACATATACAATGTTATCCCAAACTGTAAGGTTATCAGAACTAAAACTACAAAAAGAATGACATCATCAAGGAGAAAATTAAAAATCTTTACTGTAAGACATAAAGAAAGGCGCAAATAAATGTTGAAACAGACAACAGTCCTGGATGAGAAGACCATATTGCAATGGTTTCAGTTATCTTCCAAATAATTTGTAAAATCAATGTAATTCCAATAAAAATCCCACTCAACAAAAAATTCTCAGAACATTTTTTATGGAACTCAGTATGCTTATCCTAAAATTCATATAAAACAGTAAAGGGCCAAAAACAGTAAAAATAAAAAAGCCCCTTTAAAGCAATAGCTCCAGGGATCAGGGTGAAAGCAGAAACAGAAGAACCTGCAGAAGGGAGTATCAGAGATAATGACGGCTACAACAATTAAAACACACGGTCTCGGGAGGGAGCAGCATAGGCAGAGACACATGATGAGACAGAATAAAGAGTCTAGAAACTGAGTCACAAATATCTGGGAACTTAATAAATGACAAAGACAGCATTATAAATTATCGGGGGAAGGGTGGATTATTTAATAAATGATAGAGCATCAATTGGTTATTTATATGGAGGAAGACACAATTAGATCCCCACTTCCTCCTGTACACAAAAATAAATTCCTGATGGTTACTGACTTATTATGAAAAACAAACTAACATTTTATAAATAAACCCAAGATGTCTGTTATTTTTAGTGCTTTTCTATATGTTTAAAATATTTCATAGCTAAAAGTTATTTAAAAAAACAAGTGAACCAGATGTTTGGGTGAATTATACTATTTGGGGAGGCAGTTTCAGAAAATCTAAGAGGTAAAATATTTATGATAACTATAAACCAATTTCTCTTGGTTAAAATGGCACTGAAGGCCAAAAAATAAAGGTACAAGACTCTAAAGAATATTACCTGGCTTCACTAAGTCACTATAAAAGTGAGGAAAATAAAACCTACTTTGTAGAGTTGTATCTTTTATGATCTTTATATATTTTTTATGGTCAGGTCATTTATGGCAAGGTACAGGAACCCAACCCAAATTTGCTTATGTAACTGGAAGTTCAGGGGCAATGATAACAAACGTGTGCAGCGCCAGGCTTTAGTCCAAGTGCTTTACATCCATCCACCCATTTAATCTTCACAAAGACCTCAATGAGTTGGGCTCTGCTATTATTCTCATCTTACCCATGAGCAAACCCACACAGAGAGGTAAACAGAGCACCAGGAGGTAAGAAACATGCCGAGGTCACTTGGCTGGTAAGTGGCCTAAGCTGGCTCATAACCACTGTAGGTTGTGTGTCAGCAGAGCTATCTTGCTATCCTGCATAAAGAGCAGGACGGGTGAGTCGAGGAGGGGATATAGGCCTGGGAGACTGGGTGTTGGGTGGGGAAAGACTCAGATAGGGAACAACAACAAAAAAACCCAACCCTAATGACTCCATGGCCAAGATAGGACTTAAGCAACAGAGGTGTTGAGTATAGATTTCTACCATGTTTGCTTAGAGGTGTGCAATGTGAACCCTATTCCACATCTCCTATGAAATCTTCAAGGTCTGAATTGGTCACTAACACTTTGCAATGTTTGGTATATTTGTGGAAACCCAAAGAGGGGCTAAGCTCTTTATCCAGTGTAATGTGGGGGAAAAAATAGAGACACTGTGTGTGGAAGGAGGAACCCAAGCATAAAGGGCCAGTTGGCCTCTGGGTGACACTACACTGTTTGGAACTTACTCTGGAATTAGGGAGCTCTACACAAGATTTTAAGCAAGAGCTAATATGGTGGAAAATAGTGTTACGGGCATTTCAAGTGATAATGCACTTACCAGTTAGAATACTGCTTGTTGCATTCATGTAATGCTAAAGATAGATTAAATTAGAAGAATAGGGCTGTGGCCAGACAAACAAACAAGCAAAAAAGATGAAGGAGGAAGGCATTATCACGGAAAAACTGATAGCAGCTGTGCTTGAATGGATGCTCCGGGAAAGAGAATGGAGAAAGTTAAAGATGACTCTGAAGTTACAGCCTGGGTGACTGGGAGAGTAATGTCACTGGAAAGAAATGGAAAGTTTCAACAAATAACATATTTTAGGGAAAAAGACAATTCAATTTTAGACAAGTTGCATGTGAGATGATGGATAAGAACCTGTATCAGTTAGGATTCTTGGTTGGAAGCAACCAACACCAACTCTGATTTAAGAGGCAAAGGAACATTTTAAAGGGAGATGGAATCATTTGCAGAGTCTTCAGGAGATGTATGGAGAACCAGGCTTAGGGCTTCCCATTCTGAAACAGTGCCTCAAGTCAGGAGTTCATCCCTGGAGGCTGCTTCTAAGCCCTGGATGCTGTAGCAGGTCCTTCAGAACTCCTGACACTCGTGGCCACTGTAGCAGCCACCACTACTGCCAGGTTTCTGGGTCCCTGATTCCTTGGGTCATTAGCTCCTGATACGAAGGACAGGGGCACCTGAGTGGCACAGGCCACGCAGCTATGCCTAGCTGCAAGAGCAGCTGGGAAAGTATGTGTTTTTTTGTTTTTTGAGACAGAGTTTCACTCTGTTGCCCGGGCTAGAGTGCCGTGGCGTCAGCCTAGCTCACAACAACCTCAAACTCCTGGGCTCAAGCAATCCTCCTGCCTCAGCCCCCCACCCCACCCCGAGTAGCTGGGACTACAGGCATGTGCCACCATCCCTGGCTAATTTTTTCTATATATTTTTAGTTGGCCAATTAATTTCTTTCTATTTTAGGTAGGGACGGGGGTCTCACTCTTGCTCAGGCTGGTTTCGAAATCCTGACCTTGAGTGATCCGCCCGCTTTGTTCTCTCAAAGTGCTAGGATTATAGGCGTGAGCCACCCCGCCCAGCCCAAAAGTATGTGTTTTTTTCAGCTCATTTATAGTGGGATGCAACCTCTGTATCCCACCAAAGCTAACTGGTTCTTGGATGTCGCCCCAGATAGGAAAGGGGGTCCTATGCCAGGCATCCAAAAGAACCTTCAAGTACAAGTATCTACCAGAGGCTTAGAAAATTTGGACTGGAGCTCAGGTGAGAGGTTGGAGTTGGTGATATAGCTCTGGAAAAGGATGTTCCCTAAGTAGAGGGTCTAGGTCATGATGGGGTGAGAAGACAGCAGAGAACAGAAATTTGGAGAAAATGGTATTATAGTTAGGTGGCTGGGGGAGCCAAAGAAAGGGCATCAGACAAGTTAGTCAAGAGGGAAGAGAGCTTCCATGGAGTGGAGTGGAGCCAGCGAGTATGGGAGAGGGTCATAGCCCTGGAAAAATGCCAAACTCTTTGAATGAAGAGGTCAGGGCTGGCTATTCCGAACATTCAAAGCAATTACAAGTAAGTAGTGAGTGGGTGGTGAATGAGCAGATGCAGGAGGTATGGTCAACCCACTTATAAGCACTACAGAGAATATACACTATACGATTGGAGGCAATTTTCTCTGTGCTGTAAAATTATTCACATGCTTCATTTACTGGCCCCTTAAGGAGAGTCCAACTCTGGAGTGCTGTTTAGCAATTAGCTTTATGCGTTTTCCTGAATACTTAATGTTTTTTGGCCAGGGCCTGGGCACTGAGGGGTAAGCTTTATCAATATTTGAAATCTCTGGTTAAGTATAGCTGTTCTGCATTAGTTCCTGTGGCTGTCTGCTTGATAGTGGATCACATAATCACGTCATGTTAGAGGTGGGTCTGTAGGTGAGACACCCAAAGTGAAGATGGGCAGATGAACTTCTTCAGGGCCCGCAGAGCCAGGTTCTTCTGAATTCTGGTTAAGCGGAAGTTTTATTTGAACTTAATCAATATGAGGCCATTAGCTGTGCTCTTTGGGACCTTTGGGATGGGACAGAAGAGAGGTGAGGTCTTGGGAACAGATTTAAATCCCCAGGTATGTCTTAGTCCTTTTGTGCTTTTATAACTAAATATAATAGACTGGGTAATTTATAAAAAGCAGAAATGTATTGCCCAAAGTTCTGGAGGCTGGGAAGTCCAAGATCAAGCACTGGCAGGTTCACTGTCTGGTGAGGGTCCAGTCTCTGCTTCGAAGATGACACCTTGAAGGCTGCATCCTCCAGAGAGGAGGGACACCATGCTCTCACATGGCAGAAAGTGGGAGGGCAAAAGGGACGGACTTCTTTGGTGGAGCCCTTTCATAAGGGCATCTGATCCCATTCACGAGGGCTCTACCCTCATGACTTAATCACGTCCGAAGAGTCTGGAGAAATGTCCTGCAGAAGAAGGTGACCAAGCCCACTCTTCCTTACCAACTTCCTGTTTGAAGCAAGACAGCGCTGGAGGGAGGGAGAGAATACGAGTATGGAGTTAGGTAATTTTGACACTCAACTAGATAAACTAAAATGGACCAAAACCTTTTTATTATTTTGGAGGGTCCGGAGAAATGATGGGTCCTGCAGGAGATTTCGTCCAGTAGTCAAGACCATGCTAGCCCACAGTTGGGTTTGAGCTGTCTTTAAAGGGACAGTGAGAGGGAAGACTAAAGGTTTCTTATTGAACCCTGTAAGTGCCACTAGTTCGAAGAAATGGTTGCCAAAGACTCCTTGAGGGCAGGGGCTATGTCAGATTCACATTTTACCCCTGTAGTGCTAAGAATGTGTAGTTCTTGAGTGGCAGATTTCCCAGCTAGAACCTGGCCTTTGCCTAAAGCAGAGGCTCTCAAAGTTTGAGTGTGCGTCAGGGTCACAGGTGAGACTTGGTAAAACATAGATTGCTGGGCTTCACCCCCAAAGTTTTGGGGAGGGAACCTTTCCTTATGAACAAGTTCCCAGGGGATAGCAGTGCTGCTGGTCAGGGGACCACACTTGCAAAGTACTGGCCTAAAAGAAAGAAAGGACAGGGCCATCGTCAACTAATCTATTCATTCATTTGTTCGTTCTTTAAGTCACCAAAATCCACGGGTTTTAATGTTATTATTTAATGTTATTTCCCCAGGACCTATCGTGTGCTCTGTGCTGTTTGGGCCTGGGATCACTCATCTAATTTGCCCAATTAGCTGCAGCATTTTCAACAGGAAGGCGGAACGAACAAGCTCAGAGCAACCTTCCTTCTCTCCCTCTCACATCAGTCTCCTGCAATGGCTTCTGTTTCCTTGTTTGGCCTGGTTCTGGTTGGAACTGAAGCCCTGCTTCATATTTAATAGAGGCTTTAGTTCTCCCTTCACACAATATATTGATTCTTATAATTGGGCCTTTCTGCTCTTTCCCAAACTACATTACCCACATTAACAGCTAGCTTAAAATGCCATTATGAAACCGTACGGTCTTAGTGAAAGAGAAAAAAAAGGAAATGAGCTTCTTCGAGCTCCGTCTCTTCCCGTAAGGCGCTCCAGGGACAGGGCAGGCTGGCAGCGCCTGCTTCCCGCCCTCCTCGGCTGCAGTCCCCCAGGGGCTCTGCCAGCAGGCCAGCTGCTTACTCAGCTCTGCCCAGCGGGTCAGGAGTGTTGGGGTGTGGTGTGGTGGGGGTTCCTGTTTCCTCACCCCCCTCTCTGCAGGTGAGGCCTCTGTCCGGCAAGCCTGTGCGTACCTCACGGCGCACTGACCTGCCCGTGGGGCCGTGCGTACGTGACGGCGCACCGTCCTGGGCCTTACCTGCCCGTGGGGCCGTGCGTACGCGGCGGCGCACCGACCTGCCCGTGGGGATGTGCGTAGGTGGCGGCGCACCGTCCTGGGCCTGACCTGCCCGTGGGGGTGTCGGCCGGGCTGCTCAGCCCTGCGGCAGCTCCCAGGGCAGCAAACCAGACCTAATTTTCGGGGCTCTCTCTTTAGGATCCTCACACTCGCTTAGCCAAAGGCACGGTTAGCCATTCTGATGCCCCAAGCTGTGCTTTGAGATTTTCATTAGGATCAAGGATATTTTAATATAGGTAGTTATTTTGATTTGAATTTTTTTAAAAAAAATTTTATGCTACTTATAGGCAAGTGCAATGAGGAGAGAGGGGAGAGCCACAGAGGCAAGAGAAGTTTGCAGAAGGACAGCACCTCAAAAAATACCTAGTCTGGTGAGAGAATCCTGACTTTCTGTCACAGTAAGGGCAGCTGGTGTGCTTTGCCCAGGGCTCCGAGGGCCTGTCACGCGCATGCAGTGAGGAGAAAGTTACAGTCTTTGCCCTCTAGGTGCTCAAAGAGGTTGTGGTGGCTAATTTTATGTGTCACCTAGGCTGGGCCATGGTGCCCAGATATTTGGTGAAACATCCTGAATGTTTCTGGGAAGGTGTTTTTTAGATGAGATTAACATTGAAACCCGTGGATTTTGAGTAAAGCAGATTGCCCTCTGTAATATGGGTGTGCTTCCTGCAGTCAGCTGAAGGCTTGAGTAGAACAAAAGATTGACCTCCCAGCTAGAAAAGAGAATTCTGCCAGTAGACAGTCTTTGAACTTGAACTGTTGACATTGGTTCTTCCAGGGGTCTTCAGCCTGATGGCCCACTCTGCAGATTTTGGAGTTGTCAGCCTCTATAATCATGTGAGCCAGTTCCTGAAAATAAATCTTTCTCGCACACACATCCTACTGATTCTGTCTCTCTGCAGAACCCTGACCAGTACAGAGGTGTAGACACAAACTTCTACAAAGACACCAATCGGATTGCATCCTTGGGTGGATCAGTGAGGGAGGGTTATATGGGAGCTGTTGGGAGAAAACATGAAGAGCGGGCAGAACATCTGCTCGTGATGTGAAGGGGTGAGCTCCCCTGGGGAAAGCACAGTCTCTCCAGGGAGGAACAGAGTCTAGTTGCCCAAAGGATCTGACATGGAGGGTGCAGTGGGCGAGGAAGGTGCAAATGTGACTGTGACAAGGTGTGGAAGATGATAAAGGACTTAGATTTTATTCTGTGTGTAATAAATGCTGAAAGAAGAAAGAAAGAGAGGAGAGTTTTTTTTTATTAGGGAAGAGCACTGTGGTAGTGTTTGGTGAGATTTGTACCAAATAGCGGGAGGGGACAATTGAAGAGGAATTGGAACTGTGGGTAACAGACATATAATATATGATAATCTAGTTACCTGGGAAAGTAGGAGAGTCGAAGGCAGGCAGACCAGCTCATCTTCCTGAGGCAGAGAGGAGACCCAGAACTACACAAGGTAGAGAGAAGGTGGCAGAAAGGGAGGGTCTGCAGGAGGCTGCGAGGGAGTTTGGTGTTTAAGGGCCCAGGAACCATTTCACCATTTGGACTTGGCAGCAGAGTCACTGTTAAGGTTTCACAGTTTCTCTTTGAGGATGAGTTCATCTTGAGTTGTTTGTCCAGGAATAGAATGGATCTGCCCAGATCTAACTCCAGCAATGCCTATGCTGTGACGTGTGTGTGTGTGTGTGTGTGTGTGTGCAGTCTGTGTTCCCAGAAGAATCAACAGACACTCTGAGATGGACATTTTGACCTTACAGTTCTTCCATAGCAGCTTTTCTCACCAACCATAGACAGAAGGAGCCAGAATGTCCTGGAATATTTTCTGCATACAACAGGTATATAGTAAATATCTAGTGAACAAGTAAACATGTGTGATCTCAAAGCTAATCAGAACATTCAGAAGTTAAATTGAGTTTGTTTTCAAATGTTGGCAGCTAAGTGCACACACGTTTGTATGCACACATGCACATACATGCACATGCACACGCACTTGGCACCTGCCATTTTAGATGCCTAGGATGGCACAACCACTAAACCTTTGACAACCAAGAAATAGCTCTGGTTCTTGAGAAAGGGAGATTAGTGAAATGTCTCAATAGCATAGGAAAAGTAAGATTTATTCTTGCTGTACACCGGAGGTTCTCTGTCTTGGCTACACATTGAAATCACGTGAGATTTAAGAAAATACTGATGGCTAGCTTCTGACTTCTTTGGGATGGCGTATGGGCTGAGAATCAGGATTTTCAAAGGCTCCCTAGAGGATCCTAGTGTGTGCCCGAGTTGAGAACCGTTGCTTCAGACTTCTGCTGTCATTTTGGTAGCCACTAGCTGCATGTGGCCATTGAGCTCTTGTAATGTGACTGCAGTGGAAACTGAGATGTACTCTAAGTGCAAAATATACATCAAATTTTGAAGACTCTGAAGACAAAAATATCTCATTAATAATTTTCACATTAGCTGTAGTAGGCAGAATAAGGCCCCCTCGCATGGTGTGTGTGTCCTAACCCCCAGGCCCTGTGCATGTGTTCTGTCACATGGCAAAGAGGGATCAAGGTTGCAGGTGGGATTAAGGTGGCTAATCGGCTGGCCTTAAATTAGGAGACTGTCCTGGATTATATGGGTAGGCATGATGTCATCAAAGAGTTTCTTAAATGTGGAAGAGGGAGGCAGAGCAGTCAGTGACAAAATGATATGGTGTGAGAAAGACCCCACTAGCCACTGCTGGCTTTGAAGAAGAGCAAAGGAACGTGACCTCTACTGGCTGGAAAGGCAAGAAAACGAATTCACCCCTGGAAACTCCAGAAAGGATCATAGCCCTTTCAATGCTTCGATTTTAGACCGTGAGACCCATTTTGGACTTCTGGCCTCCAGGTAACGTACATTTGTTTTGTTTTAATTCGCTAAGTTTGTGTGAATTTGTTATAGCAGCAAAAGGAAACTATTCTATCTACTTACATATTAAAATAGTAGTATTATCGGTTGGGTTGAATAAGATATAGTAATAAAATGATTTTTATCAGTTTCATTTTACTTGTTTTTAATGTGGCTACTAGAACATTCCATATCACATGCATGGTTTGCATTATATTTCCATGGGGCAGGGCTGCTCTGGACCCTTCTATCCTCTGGACAAGCACTTTAGCTACTTCTAGTGCCTGCTTCTGACACTAGTCAGTTGGGAAGAATAGCAACCTTTGCAGGAGTTTCTAGGCTAACCAGAAATAGTTTATATTTTCAGTCCCTTCTAGCTTGCTGGTAATCAGAGGAAAAATTTTGTCTCATGCCTGACCATCTAATGAACAAATGGCCAGAGATTGTATTGAGTGACAGCTTTCCAAATGTGTAGAAACTATAAAACTGGCCCAACCAAATAAATCATTAAAGTTTTTGAGAGAAGTGAACATTAATTAGTGTGTCTGTCTATTCATCATTGGACCAGATACTCTGAGGTCTCTCCACACTGGCGCAACCATGACAGGAAGGTGGTGTGCACCAAGACCACCACAGGCCTTTGGTGATGCGTTTCCTTGTAACTAGTGTCTTTCTGGTTACAAGTAACAAATTTCATATTCAGATGGCTAAGATTGTCACTTTTGCTTTTAGCAAATGTGTAAGAGAAAAAGTCAATTTATAGTTAACTCTCTGGGTGGGAGAGAACAGAAGTAAAATCAGAGTAAAATCAAGACCTGATTACATTACTTAGCACCCTTTCTTGGCAAGAGACAAGTAAGGGGGTGTTGTATTTTCCTCTAATCTGGTCTTGAGGTCTCTCTCTGGCTGATGTGGCTCCAGGGGACGTGGTCATGGAGTCTACTGTGTGTCTTTTACGAGGCACTTCTTTATCCCAGCAGGCAGCTTAAGTGTCCAACGTGACCAGGTGTCCCTCTCACAGGAAGCTTGCTTATACTGGCAGTTGCCCTTGTGGCTCTTGTCTGACCTGTATCCAGTTTATTCCTACCAAGATAGCCACTCTCTAGGAGACACGTGACCAGGAGGAAAGTTAGGTCCAGGTGTGCTGATTAGGTGGGACACAGAGAGGCAGCCCAGCAGAACATGCGAAATACCACAACAGTGTATTGCTCACAGGTCCCGGAGAGAAGAGGGCACCTCACAAGGCCCACAGGAAGTGTGGAGCTGACAGGGACATGCACGTTCAACTAACGGGTGGGGAATGAGAGATAGTGGGCTGGGGGAGAGAGAAAGCATGAGGGACCTGTGGGCCAAAGCCTTTACTGGGGTGCAGGGTGTTACTCAAACAGATTTCCCATGGGGAGGTCGAATTGGTGGGTGTAGAGCAGCAGGTGTGAGTTCCATGGGGTCACACTGTGACTGAGAGGCGGTCACCGTGGCACACTGGCATAGTTCATGTGAGTGTGGGGTCAGGGGGTGAATCAGGTAGGTTGTATCCAGCTGTCCCAAAGAGAGACAGTCACCAGGAGGCGTCTGTGTGAGGCAGATAACTGGAATGACCACTTTGAGGAACTAGGAGGAGGCCGAGAACAGGAAACTGAGTCAAGAGTGACTGAGCCCTACTTCTGTGTGAGAAAGTACAACTTATATTCAACATGGATGCTGGGGCAACATAAAATTATAGGACTTCACCACAGGGGGTTGAATAGTCATGTTTGAGGGACCATGATAGGATAGAAACTGCCAATCCTTGCTGTATTAGGGAGTATAGGTCATTTCTTACCCTTGAACACACCAGTGGATACTTTGAAAGAAAAATGGAGAGAAGATTCATCGAGAAAAAGAACCTTTTGTCAAAATATACCAGCTTTCTCTTTTGCCATAAAATGATGCTTTCTTCCAAAGGAAAAAAACTAGAGTGTTGCAGAGATTGTAATACACATCTTTCAAGATCAATATTAATGATTCCGGAAATATTTGGAGAGTCTGATGTCAATATTTGGAGCTATTTTGTGAGCCAAAAGGACCTTTGTTCTACAAGTGAAAAATGCCCCAAACAAATCCCAACAATGTGTAATGTTCACAGTGCAAAATTCCCGTGCTGGTGTGAGTGAGGAGCTCAGACGGTGGCCATCAACTTTGCCAGGTTCAGCCCTTGGGGACCCCCCTGCAGTTGGGTGGAAATCAGGAAAAGAGAAACCTCACTGTTTCCTGTTTGAGCGTTTCTTCCCTCAATCCCCAGTGATGCTGAGTGAGACAGCGAAGGGAGACGAGAGTGTTCCCTGCATCTTCTTCACAGCCCCATGCCAGCATCTAGCACATTTAATGCTACTTTATATTTCTGCCCAGCTCTATAACCCACTTATGATAGACTTTTCAACCACTGCTGGTGGACGTGCCCTGCCTCAAGCACCAGCTGTGACAGACACGTGCTCCGTGGGTAATAAAGCAAAGCGGTTGTCTGGACTGTCTTCTTAGAAGTTCGTGTAAAGAGCAGTCGCCACGCCAGTTGCCGGATATTCTCCTGTGTCTAAAGTCCCCTGCGATAACTGCACTATTTCTCCTTGTTCATTTCATGTGAGATCACAGTGATGGAGCTATGAGGGTACTCTCTGTGCTTTAATTCCCCAAGGCTCAAGATCCAACCCGGAGGAGCCCCTCACAGTAATAATGTTGAGGCTGAAAACCTTTCCAACGTTTTTATATGTTCCCTGCCTTGTAACTAATGATCCATACTTCTCACAAAGCCCTGTCTTTCTAGCTTGGCTTCCTAACGAGATCAAGTCATAGGATTTCCTTGTACCTTTCTACACTCCTCTAGGAATTTCTCTCCCATTTTATAACACACCTTTCCTAACTCTCTTTGGTTCTTCTTAGGAAACTTGTCTTTCCTTTTAATTCACAGATACATTGAAGTGCAGTAGGAATCCCACCAAGTCACGGAATCATTCCTTCACCTCCAACATCAGTCATGTCTGAAGAGAAAAGTGCCATGAGTTTACGTGAGTAGAGCTTGGCTAAAAACAGAGAGAAAGAAAGGTGAAGGAGAATAATTCTTGATGTGTTCTCTCTCTACTTACCCTTCAAAATTTTTGTAACTTGTTGCCAAGAAATTAGGTAGATTTGTTTTGAATGGCTTTATTCTTTCCTTTCCCCTGACAATATTTTAACTTGGATGTATAAGCTTAAGGACCAGAGGCTGGGGCAAAGAAACCTCTAGTCAAAGCTCATTGCGTGTAATGTTGAATTCACTGGTCTTCCTACATCTGCCCTGACCTCCTTTGGTCATTGTCAGCAGAGCCACTGGAGTGTGACTTCTCTGCTCCAACGCCTCCAGTGGCTTCCCACTTCAGAGTGAAAGCAAGGCCCCTGGAATGGCTCTAGGGCCCTGCATGGTCAGGTCAACAGTCACCTTTTTGGCCTCAGCTTCTAGACCCTCCACTCACTCACTCTATTCCAGCCATTGGTTTTCTTGCTCGTCTTTGCATATGACAGATACTCTTCTGCCTCAAAACTTGGCTCTTGCTATTGCTTGGCTTGGATGCATTTACCCGAGAGATGTAAATGGCTCACACCCTCTTCCTCAGGTATTTACTCAAATGTCACTCTTCCTTGAAGATGCCTTCCTTGGCTACTGCATCTAAAATTGCAAAACCCACCCCACTGCTGGGCTCCAGCCCTCCTTTTCCTGCTCTCCACTTTAACTTTCTCCTTGCACTTACCTCTGACATAATATGCAATTTATTTAACTAAATTGTTTATCATCTGTCTCCCTCAACCAGAATATATGTTCTGTGAGGGCAGAGATTGTGTCTGTTTTGATCACTGCTCTGTGCCCAGGGCCCTGGAACATGGGAAGTGCTGATTCAATGTGTTGAGCAAATAAATGAATCACATCACCCCACTGGGGGGGACAGTCAAGCCATGAGATGGGAAGTAGTAAATTGCTCCCTCAACTGCACTCTGCTTCAACAGATGCTTTGTGCCTTTGACTATAGCATTTGTTAAAGTTGACCTTGATAGCTTGTGAATAAAATTGATTTGTCACTAATAGCATCGAAAGTCACTGATGGGCAGTAAAATGGTCCACAGAGTGAGAAAGAGAATCAAAGCATCTTAATAACTATCATTAACCAGGAGTAATGTCAAAGCAGCTCATTGCATCACAGGAAATGAAAGTGTAGGAATGGCAGCATCAACCTCCCTATGCTAAAATTCACTGTCACTGAGAAGTTGTCTTTCTGGGTATATTTCAAATAGTCCAATCTGGTACATGATCAGGGCCTGCTAAGAGATGAAGCTTGGTTTTGAGTTTGGATTCTCTTACCCTATCACATGTGGATCAGGGGGAAATACTGCATTAGTACCAGACCTTGTCTATCCTTAATGAACACCATGCTCATTTACCATTTTTATTCTCACCTTCCAACTTTATGGAATATATAAGCGAAATGATTTTGGGGGCTTATTTGTTTGTTTTTGGCAGCATAGCTCACAAAATGTTTGAACCAGCCATGCAACCTCATCCATTCTTGTGTATTCAGCAGAGAACTGACTTGTGTGGCCTGTGAGCAAACTGAGATTGGAGAACCTTACATCTGTGTAACCCACAACCGTATCAGGATACAGAACATTTCTTCATCCCAGAAAATCCTCATTCTCCTTCAGAGTCAATCCTTGCCCATAACTTTAACCACAAGAGACAATTTTTCTGATTTCTACCAATGTAGATTATTTGTACATATTCTTGAATTTCATTTAAATGGAATCATACAGTGTGTCTGGCTTCTTCTGTTCAGCAAAATGATTTTGAGATTCATCCATGTTGTTGCAAGTGTATGTATTTTGCTTCTTTTTATTGCTAAGGATTATTTCTTGTGTGAATATAATCACAATTTGTTTATCCATCCTCCTGCTGGGAACATTTTCCTCCAAGTTAATTTTCTCTTTTGAAGAAAGCTGCTAATGATCTTCACATACAGCTCTTTTTATGCACATATATTTTTCACTTTCTTGGGTAAATACCTAGAAGTTGAATTGCTGGTTCATAGGATATATGTATGCTGAACATTAAGAAAAATTTCCAAATATTCTTCTATGTTTTTTTCCTAGAAGATTTATATTTTTAAGTTTTACATTTAGGTCTATGAGTCATCCAAAATTAATTTCTGTGAATCTTGTGAGGTATGAATCAAGTTTCATTTTGTTCCTCATATGGCTATCCAGTGGTTTCAGCACCACTGGTTGAAAAGACCTTCTTTCTCTATTCAATTGCTTTAATATCTTGGTCAAATCACGTAAATGTGGGTCTATTTCTGGACTCTCTTATTTCATTCCATTGATCTATAGAGCTCTCTTTACACTGATATCTTGATTAGCTATACAGTGAGCCTTAAAATCATATTATATGGATATATATTCCAACTTTGTTCTTTTCTTTCAAGATTGTTTTGGGCATTTTAGGCCCTTTACATTGCCATATAAATTTTAGGAGTAGCCTGCCAATTTCTATAATGATCTCTTGTGGGATTTTTATTGTAATTGGTTAAATATATAAGGTCAATTTGAAGAGAATTAATATTTAACAGTAATAAGACTTCCAAACCATGAACATTGTATATCTCTCCATTATTTAGGCCTTCTTTAATTTTTCCTCAATAATGTTCTATAGTTGTCAATGTAGAGGTCTTTTGATATTTTATTATATTATTATTATTATATTTTTGCAGATTCCTTGGGATTTTATAAGCAGAAGTTATGTCATCTGTGAATAAAGACATTTTTAATACTTCTTTTTAAATTTATATGCCTTTTATTATTATTATTTTCTATTGTGTTAATTAGGACCTCCATTTATAATGGTGAATAAAAGCATTAAGAGAGAATATACTTACCTTGCTTCCAATTATAATAGGGGAGCATTCCATTTTTCACTATAAATTATTCTATTCCATGTGAGTTTTATAAGGTTAAGGAAGTTCCTTCCATTCTTACTTTGCCCAATTTTGTCAAGTGTTCTTTCTGCTTGTATTGAGATGATCATGTTTTTTTCTCCATAATTCTGTTGATGTGTAGATTTGGTTTTCAAATGTTAAAAAATACTTTGCATTTCTTGAATAAACTCTACTTGGTTATGATATATTATCCTCTTTGTATATACTTGGATTTGATTTACTAATATTTTGTTAAGATTTTTTGTGTTTATATTTATGAGAGATACAATCTTATTTTCTGAAAATATCTTTGTCTGGTTTTGGTATCAGGGTATTTCTGGCCTAATAAGTTGAGAAAGGTTCCCTTTTCTTCCATTTTCTAAGTTTGTGTAGCATTTGTGAATGTTTGATAAAATTTACCAGTGAAGTCAGCTGGATTGGATTTGTGTGTGTGCGCATGTGTGTGTGCGCGCATGTGTGCGTGTGTGTGCGTGTTTGTGTTGGGAAGGTTTTTACTTATAAATTAAATTTCTTGAAAAAATAAAGGGTGATTTAGATTTTCTGTTTCTTCTTAAGTCAGTTTTGATAATTTGTGTCTTTCAATGTGTTTGTCCATTTCATCTAAGTTATTGAATTTATTGTCATAAAGTCACCATTCCTTTATTATCCTTTTAATATCTGTTGGATCTATAACAATGTCTCATTTCTGTTGTTAACAATGTGTGTCTTCTCTCCTTTTTCCTTGACCAATCTACCTAAGGATTTTTCTATTTTATTAATTCTTAGAACCATCATTTGGTCTTATTGATTTTTAAAAATTGTCCATTTTCTATTTAAATAATATCCTTTTAAAAATCTTTATTGTTTCCTTTCTTCCACTTACTTTAGGTTTACTCTTTTTTTCTAGCTTAGTAAAGTTGAAGTTTAGGTATTTAATTTTAAGCCTTTTTATTTTCTAATAAAATATTTAGAGCTATATCACTTCTTTAAGCACTTTTTAAAGCTATGTTCCACAAGTTCTGGTATGTAGTATTTTCATTATCATGCAGTTTAAAATATTTTCTAACTTTTCTTTTAATTTCTTCTTTTACCCTTGGGTTATTTAGAGAAGCACTGTTTGATGTCCAAGTATTTGAGGCATTTCCTGATATCATTTATTATTGATTTCTAATTTAATTCCATTGTGAGTAGAAAATATACTTTGTAATATGTCTATTATTTTAAATTTATTGAGACTTGTTTTGTGGCCTAGAATATGATATGGTATATCTTGGTTAATGATCCATAAATACTTGAAAATAATGTAAATTCTACTTTTGTTGGTTGTGATGGTCTCTAAATGTTAATTAAGTCAAGTTGGTTGATAGTGTTGGTCAGTTTTTCTTTATCTTTGTTGATTTTTTGTCTACATGTTTTTTAAATTAATAAAAGAACTATGTTGAAATCTCCAAATATAATTGTGGATTTGTTTATTTTTTCTTTCAATTCTATCCATTTTTGTTTCATGTGTTTTTAATGAATATATTAAATCATACATATTTAATATTATTGTTTCCCTGATGTATTGACTCTTATCATTATGAATTATCCACCATTTAATCTCTGATAACACTCCTTGTCTTTCTGTTTACTTTATCTTATATTAACATAGTCACTCCAGCAGTTTTATGATTAGTATTTGTATTATTTACAGTTTTTTCATCTTTTTATTTTTACTATATCTGTGTCCTTATATTATGGTGTATTTCTTGTAAACAGCACATAATTGTACTGTCATTTATTATCCATTCTGTAAATCTCTGTCTTTTTTTTTTTGAGACAGAGTCTCACTCTGTTGCCAGGGCTAGAGTGCCGTGGCGTCAGCCTCGCTCACAGCAACCTCAAACTCCTGGGCTCAGGCGATCCTCCTGCCTCAGCCTCCCAAGTAGCTGGGACTACAGGCATGCGCCACCATGCCCAGCTAATTTTTTTCTATATTTTAGTTGGCCAATTAATTTCTTTCTATTTTTTAGTAGAGATGGGGTCTCGCTCTTGCTCAGGCTGGTTTCGAACTCCTGAGCTCAAACGATCCGCCCACCTCGGCCTCCCAGAGTGCTAGGATTACAGGCGTGAGCCACCGCGCCCGGCCGCAATCTCTGTCTTTTAATTGGAGTATTTGGTCCATTTACATTTTTGTATAGTTGGATATAAGACTACCATCTTGCTATTCAGTCTTCTTTTCCCTATCTGAAATTAAGGTTTTAACAAATTAAGGTTATTAACATTTGGTCTTAACTTTTTACAGTTTAGTTGCAAATAATATTATACTATTTCACCTATAATATAAGAACATTACAACATTGTGCTTTTATTTTTCTTCTTTTCATCCTTTATGTTATTGTTGCTATATGTTTTTATGTTTTTACTTCCACTTGTTACAAATTCTATAGTACACTGTTACTACTTTTGCTTTAACCAGTTAATTATTTTTTAAATAAATTAAGAAATGAGAAAATAACTTCTGTAATTACTCATTACTGGTGCTCTTCATTCCTCCACATAGAGCGAGCCAAGCTTCCATCTGTTATAATTTTCCTTCACCTTAAAGAACGTTTTTTTTAAAAAAACATTTCTTGTAGTGAAGGTCTGGTGGGAACACATTTTCTCAGCCTTTGTTTCTCTGGAAGATATCTTTATTTTTTCTAGCATTTTGAAAGAAATGTTGGCTGGAGATAGAATTTTAGATTGATGGGTTTTTCTTCTGCTTCAGCACCTTAAATATGTCCTTGTATTGTTTTCTATTTTGCATTGTTTCTGCTGAGTAGTCAATAATAATTCTTACTGTAATTCCCTGTGTGTAGTATGCTTTTTCTCTTTGGCTGCTTTTAACATTTTATTCTCTACCACTCATTTTCTGCCCTTTGTTTATAATGTGCTTTGATGTGGATTTCTTTGTTTATCCTACTTGGGGTTTGTTAAACTGCTTGAATAAGCCCATAGGGATTTTTCACCAAATATTAAAAAATTTTAACTATTATTATTTCAAATACATTTTCTGTTCTCTCTCTCTCTCCTTTTTTACCTGGTACTCTAATTATATTAATATATTTTTCAGACCACTTGATACTGTTTTATGTGTTATTGAGGTTATATTCATTGTTTAGGACATTTTTTGTGTACTTCTGTTGAATACTTTGTATTGCCCTGTCTTCAATTGTCTAACCTGCTGTTAAACACATCCAGTGAATTTTTTCATTTTAAATATGGCTTTTTGTTCTAGAATTTCCATTTAGTTTTTTTATATTTTCTAATTCTCTATTAACATTCCCTATTTGTTCCATTATTATGTAGATGATTTCTTAAAAATCCTTGCCCATGTTTATAGTAGCTCTTATAATGTTCTTGTCTGCTAATTCCATCATCTCTGTCATTTCTGGGTTTGTTTATATTGACCAATTTTTCTCCTGCTTATGAGTCACATTTTCCTGCTACTTTCCATAGCTAATGAATTTAATTGTGTGCACTTGCTACATTATTATAGCTACTGTATCTTTGAGTGTCTGGAGTATGTTGTATGAGTTAATAGAGTGTTAATATTTGTCCTTGGAGGACAAATAATAATGATCAAGTGAGCACTAACTTGATCCTTCCGAGCCTAGTTTTGAAGTGTTGTTAGGGTGAGTCAAGATTAGCCTCTATTTCAGGACTGGATTAGCCCTATTTCTAAGGCATGGCCTTTCTGGGATCTCTCCTGAGAGCTATTGGTTTTAAACTATTTCCTAGCCCTTGGTGACCTCTGGTAATTGTTAAGGTTGCAGGGCTTAGTAGTTCTTCTTTTCCTGGTAGTTGTTCTTTGCTTGACCTTTCGGAATCTCACCTTGTGCGTACACAGCTTCCCTTTTAAGCAAGACCTCTTGAGGACCCTTCTGCTGATCTCTGGAGCCCCTTCTCTTCACAGCTCTGTTCTACAAAATGTTGACAGTTCAGTGGCCCTGTTTCGGATCTCTGTATCCTTGGAGCTCAGCAGAACTACTGCATTTTATTTGGGCTGAACCTTCCTGCGCTTCCTACAACCTGAAAAGCACGTCCAGGCAGAAAGCTGGAGAGATAACAGGGCTTATTTTGCTTTTCCCTTCTTTCACGCCATCACCGTTCTGCACTGTTGATAGTCCACATCTTGAAACACTTGTTTCTTACATTTCATTTAGATTAAGAACTAGTCTCATACCATTGTTTGGTCATGATTACAAGTTGAAGTACCATACTAATGTTTTTGAAAAAGAACTTGGAGTCCTTTGTTCTCACCATTCTTAACAGCTTCATTGTTAACTGACAGAACACAAATATTCAGTGGCAGATTATAATCCTCCATATCTTGTTTCAGTTTGTTTAATAAATTCACAGATACATGATTTTCACTTGGCAAAATACTATAGATCATTTATGGCATATTACATTAGAATATGTACACAGAATAATCCCCAAATGATCAGCATTTCTCACATGTATTGTAGACTCTACAATAATAGTGTAATATTAGTTTGACTTAATTTTGTACACATTTCCTCATTATTTCAATTAATTCTTTGCAAAACATTTTGGATCAGTTAGTCACTTTGTTTTTTCTTATTTATATCCTTCTAAGTGGTCAGGAAAAGTAGATAATATTTAGCAATTAGCTTGGCAATTTCAATCATATTTTTGTTATTTGAAGAATGCTATTTTTCAGTATGAGCTATATTAGAGCAAACCTCTTTCACATAAAAAATGTAGTAAGTGCAACTATACTTATAACAACTCAAAATGATGTTCTTTCTTATCTGTTCTTTAGATGTTGGTTCTGTGCATTTTTTTAATTTAAATGTAATCCCAGTAAATAGATGCTTGTTGTACTCTGTGGAATATAGTCATAAGACTTTTAAGACTTTCAAGAGGTTTTAATATATTTGTCCTGTCTGAAAATTCATGTGAGGTAAGTCATATTTGCCTTGCTAAAAGCAGTTCACCAACAAAGTGAATGAAACAATGACCAAACAATAACAAAATCTTTAGTTTTATAATAGGCTAGCCAAGATCTCATAATAGATTGAAAATTTAACTTTCATTACTAAAATAGCTGTTTGAGAAAAATCTTTTTAAAATTCACTGTCTATTCTCACTGATTCTCTGTAAACTTTTTTGGAATCATGATTTTAAAAACCAAACTATCTTTTATTAAAGATTGTTGAATGGAATTCTTTTTCTTTTCTTTTCTTTTTTTCTTTTCTTTTCTCTATTCTCTCTCTCTCTCTTCCTTTATTCCTTTCCTTTCTCTCTTTCTTTCTTTCTTTTTGTAGAAATAAGGTCTTGCTCTGTTACCCAGGCTGGAGTGCAGTGGTACAATCATTGCTTATTGCAGCCTGGAACTCCTGGGCTCAGCGATCTTCCTGAGAAGCTAGGACTACAGGCTTGCACCACCATGCCTGGCTAATTGTTCTTTTATTTTTTGTAGAGACAGTGTCTCGATATGTTGAACTGGTCTTGAACTCAAGAAACCTTCCTGCCTGGGCCTCCCAAAGTGCTGGGAATACAGGTGTAAGCCACCACACCCGGCCCTATTTCTTATTATAATAAGTCATAAGGAAAGATCACAATATAAATTGACATCAACAAATTCATCAAATGAAGCTGCTGTTGACTTTCATGCAAGCATGCTTTGTTGGCTGTACAATTGTATGAATTATTAACTGTTACTTTCATCTTTTTTCTTGCTTTTTATTTATCTTAATTTTTGAATTTTTGTTTCCTGGTTGGGAGTGTACCAGTTCTCATTATCTTCTTCATTTCTTCTGTTATCATTTTTATTGTCTATATTTTCTTGATTATCCTGATTCTTTTAATTATATTTCTAATATTGACTATCACAGGTTTTAGTTTCCATTGTAATAACATAAAACAAGTTTTGACATTTTCCTTTTGATATTTTTTTTATTTTGACATAATTTCAAACTTAAAGAAAAGCTGAAAGTACCATGAAAAAACCTTTTACCCATAACTATTTCAGCATAAATTGCTGCCATGACACCCCCTCACTGCCTGAATACTTAGAGAATATTTCCTTCAAACGAAGGTGTTCATCTACATAACTACAACAGAACCATCAATATCAGAAAATTGATACTGATATACCAATACCATCCAATCTGTAGGCCCATTCACATCTCAACAGTGGTCCCAGCAGTGGTCTGTGGGACTTCTAAATGATAATGTTTTTAGAATTCTTCCACCTGGAACAGTTCCTCAGTCTCTCCTGGGCTTTCATAATCTTGATAGTTTTGAAGATTATAAGATAGCTATTTTGTAAAGTGTTTCTTAATCTGGGTTTTCCTGATATTTCTTTATGATTCTGTTCAGGTTATGCCTCTGTGGCAGGAATATCACAGGAGTGTTGTTTTCTTCTTATTATATTATGTTAGGTGACACAGGATTTTGATTTGTTCCATTATTGGTGATATTAACTTTGACCGTTTGATTAAGGTGATGTCTGCCTGGTTTCTCCACTGTTAAGTTATTTTTTTTTTCCTTCTGTAGTTCATATACATTGTGTGGGAAAATTTTTGAAGACTATTTAAATATCCCATTTGTCATCAAACTTTCACATACTGCTTTTAGTGTTCATTGGTGTTTCTTTACCAAATTAGTTATTATGATGGTTGCTCAATGGTTATTTTATAATTCAATTATTTCTTCTACATTCATTAGTTAGTGTAAGGCAAACACTATCTGTTTGTTAGTTTGTGTATGTATGTGTAGTATCAAGGATTCCTGGCTTACTCGATAGGTTATAATCTCTTGCTATTATTATTGGATGCTAAAACTGTGCCAGGGTTAGTCTCTGGTTGTCCCCTCAAGCTGGCTTCTGTGTTCTTTTCACATATCCCTATCATTCTTTGAGTACTTTCTGACTTTCCCATGAAATAATCCAGGCTCACTTTGTATTTTCCCTTCCCCATCCCTAGAATTAGCCTTTTATCCAAGGTGTCCTGTTTTTTTTCCTCTTCTGGGAAATGGCATTTAGAAACCACAGCGTGTTTGAAAGGTGTGCTCACAGCTATTGGATATCAATAACAGTGTACAGAATGAGGGAGTTAGGTATGTTTGTACATAGATAAATGCACATATTTATACTTATTTCTATATTTATCTATTGATATGTGGAAAACTCTGAGTTTACATTAATACTTCCAATTCCAATTCAATACCACAGAGATCATTTTTGTTTTTTCTCTTTTCCTATTTGTAACTATCTGCAATACATTTACTTACCAGTCTCCTGTCACCAGCACTGGCCCCCACCCACCCTTGTCCCACCACAGAGACAGTTTCTTCACCTAGCTTGGGCTCAGTTATGCTGCCCTGGGCTGCCGCCACCATGCTGTTCCATGGGGGCGCCTTTCTCACTGGTCCTGGGGCTTGCACACCCAGTCATGCCACCCGCCCCCCCCACCAGCATGGGTTCCCCCGGCCTGTGCCTGGGCTGCTGGTGTTGACCCCCTCCCATTATGGGCACCTTCGTCATCTTGTTCTGACTCCAATAGTCTGTGCCTGGCCAACATCTCTCTTTCCTAAAGGCCCCTTCTCATCCTGTGTGAAGGATGTTTTTATATTTTGAAACTTCTACAAGTTTTTTTTCTTTTAGTTTCTATTTTGGCTCCTACTAGGATTCTTCCTTTGAGTCACATTTGAATTTTAGTATGATCTAGAATTTTGAAAATATCTCAAAATTTACCTGGTATTAAGGCATGAACAAGAGCAACTCAAATGCATTTTAAAATTACTGTTATGTTATGCTTAGTTGTATAATTGTGTAATCAAATTACTATTACATCCCACATTTGATGGATTGATGAATATGTGTAGGAGTTTGTCACTGGAATGCTTGGTTCTTTAGCTTGTTTCACTTCACCAGTGGGAAGTTTCATGATGTTTCATCTGGAACTACCAGACTTTATTTGGATTAGGTGCATCAAACTGCTAAGATGTGATCTGATATTTTGGAATGCATAAAACATACGAGTTCACATGCTGATGTAATTGCTTATGTGCTTAAACACAAGAGTTTTCATAATTGTATTCTACATTATTTCCATAAAAAACTGTCACCTGGTGTGTTTAAAACTACATATGCTGTATTATTTAGTACATATCTGACAATAGAGTTCTTTCATTTTGACTTGGTATTGATAAGAACTGAATCCTTATTTACAAGTTTACACAGAGTAGCTTCCAGCCCTCTACGTTTGGAACCTTGTTTCTCCCGTATACGTCCAGTGCTGGGCACTGCAGGTCACATTCACATGTACCATGGTGGATCACTGGCCCTGCACCGTTTCTAGAAGAGCTGGCAGTATTCCCGGTGACTGCAGTGGGGTCTCTGTCCCTGCACACATCATTGGAACTTTGGAGAGCCTTCGACCCCCATCTTATATTCCTGGGCCCTGTCATTTTGTGACACCTTGAGAATCTGGCCTGAACTAGTTTTCATTCCCAATAAGTCCATGGCCTTTGGGAAAACTGCAAAGAAAAAAACTAAAAAGGCATGATTTTAGTTTAGTGTAAAGGAGGAGAGTTTAAATGTTTTTTTCCATGTGGATTATGAATCTTTCTGATAATTGAAAATTATTAAATTCCACTTACACTTAGTTGAGAACTTTCTACATGTAAAGCATTACATAGATGGTATGGAAAAGTAGAAGTTAGACAAATTATATGGATTAGCTAATAGCCTTATGGATTACCTAGATATGGATTACCTAGATAGCCTTACAGAATGGTTAATCAAGCCTGGTTTAGGTGATCCAATAAGAAAAATAATTTATTTTACAAAATCAGGAAGTATAACCCTGTATTTGTAAGCCTTAGTCTAAGGGCTATTTTCTTGATGTGAATACTGACTGAAGCATAGACAATGAGTTGGCATTTTAAGACTAAAATGATCCCGCTTTCCAACAACTAACATGCAATGAAATCATCATTGTTGGTTCATAGACTATCTAGGTCATCAAGAGATGGATCATGAAAAAGCAGATCTCTGTCATTTAACTTTGAAATTGCTTTTCACTCATCTTTTTCTTTTCTTTCCTTTCTTTTCATATATGAGAAAGAGACTTAAATGTAATAGAATTAAAAGGAAATAGTCATGAATGTCAACAAAAATAGATCCTGCTAAGAATGACTGCATCTTTAAAGAGAAAGGCTATTGTCTTTATCTTAAGCTTTATTACTATCCAAATTTAGAATCCTTTTGATGAGCTCCATAATTGATACTGTTTTTGTGCTCAGCACTGCCCATATTTTAATTTGGGTCCATGTAGGGATTAGCCAGAGTCAAACCATGCATCTGCTGTCATTGTCCTTTCCTGGAATTGTAAAATCTAACATTTTCCACAGGCACATGCAAATGAGCCAAAATGGAGAGGAGATGTGTAGGGCAGGCCAACATGCCGGGAGCCCCCCCGAGGGCCAAGAGAAGGCAGAGGAGAAAGCTACTGCACATCTGAGGAGTCTGTGAGAGGAGACAGCATGGAGTGCCAGGCCAGTCCGTCTGTGGACAGGTCACCTAACCAGTTCCCAGTCCCCTCAGCCGGTCTCACCCTTTCCTAGGACTTAGTGACAATGCATCTAATATATGGAGAGATGGTGTCATGAGTAGTCTTTGGATTGATGACATAAAAAAAGAAAATTATCTGTTTTTATCAAACAGATAATTTTCTTTTTTTATGTCATCAATTCTTTTAATTCAGATTTCCCTGAGACCATAGTTCTTACACATTTAAAGCCCTAAGAATTTAGAAATAATAAACTTCCATATTTCATCCTAAATGAGATGTCTGCGTATCTGGAATTACAGGCTTTCTCTTTCCCAGAGAACTACTTCCAGGGAGGCAAAGAGATTAAAAAATGAAATCTGAACATGCATTCTTTCCGTGCAGGGCTGGTATTTCCTGTGCTCTACGAAGATGAAGGGCACAGAAAAGGGTAGTTATATCATCAGCCCCTAATGCTTTATTCTTTGCAGAATAGATAATCCCAATTTTCTCTGACCTTTAGTAGGGTTATGGGCTGTGTGGGCTGAATCGTCAGGGAAGAGCCTCGCTCAGCTGTGCCCGCAGGAGACTCTTTACTGCCTCCTGGTGGAGAAGGTAAGAGAAACATGTTCCCCAAAGACCAACGCCAAAGAACCTGCTAAGGTATTTCTTCCAGAGGAGAGAAAAGGTGGAGTAATATGAAGTGAATGCAGAGCTATAAAGTAGGGGACACTTTGGTACTTCTCTTATTCAAATGCCCTGTCTCTCTATTGCATAATGTCATTTGCTGGGCCCAGGCCCTTCATTCTTCTGGTCATTCTGACCTACCTTTCCCAGCCAGGGTCCTGACACTTCCCATGTTTAAAGGAGGGGCTCCCTTTTCAACTAACTTGGATGCAAGAGGAGCCTCCGTCTCATTATGTGTCCTTCACCTGTCCTGCTCTTGGCAGCATTTCCTCCCAGCCCTGTCTTCTCACTCCTGGCTGTCTCGAAGCTCATCCACATTCTGCATGGTGCTTAGCTAGGAACCGGTGCATGCAACACACACTGCCCCGTGTTTTTCTATGAATTTATGCTTCCAATACATATGCAGCACTTCTTGCAAATTCAGCCTCCTCCAAGCAACTAATATAATTCACAGTCATCTTTGGAGCCTGGATTATTATTAGTTGCCGAGTCCTCAACATTTCTTTGCTTACAGACCTTTATTTTCCCTGCTTTTACCAACATCCTGTGGTTGTTAGTTGGAAGGCAATTGTCATTAAAAACCAGGCATCAGGTATCATGGAAAAAGTCTGTGAATCCAGCTAATCAATTGGGAAGTCTCTCTTTCTTTTTGTTATTTCTACCGTCTTTTGTTATTGGCACTCCAAGGGCACATTGTCTTCACCTGCTCAAGACAGTTGGCTAGAAGTATATACTGATGAGGCTCAAGTTGTGTGTTAAATTCTTACCTGGGTAGGGAAACACAATTCTTGTTTATGGACACACACTGCAAACACAACCCACAGCACACTGCAAACACAACCCACAAGCCATCTCAGCCACAGGAAAGACTGAGTGACACAGTGACTGTTTCAGCTCAGAGTGTTGATGGAGTCACCATGAGGGCAGCACATGGGGCCTGGTTTTGAGATAGAAAATGAAAAATTGACTGCTCTCTTTTTATGTATCTTCATCTCTAAATTTCCTAAACTTAGCTCCATCCTGAACCCTAATCCCAGCAACAAAAGGAGCTCTGAGTGACTGTTTTCTGGAGAGTTTCTGTTTAAAGCTACTTTGGGAGCAGTATGGGGAAGAGAAAAGGGCTGGTTTTGATTTTCTGATTATTGTCTTGTGTATGGGAAAATGGGAGGTGGGTTGTTGGAAAAACTTGGTTAGGATAATTCAGGTTAGGATAAATCAGGATGTTTCCTTTCTAGGGGGAGCAGATAGACAACAGAATATATTTAAACAAACTTGATGGCCCTCTTGCTAAATTGACAGGGACTCAAAGAGAAAGGACTCTAATAAACTCAATAAGAAATGAAAAAGGAGAGATCACAACAGACACCAAAGAAATACAAAACATTATATTTGATTACTATAAAAATCTATATGCCCAAAAACTACAGAATGAAGACGAAATAGACAAACTCCTGGATTCATAGAACCTCCCTAAGTTCACCCAGGAGGTAACAGAATTCCTGAATAGACCAATCTCA
>VBSM01000104.1:906985-989409 GCA_008086735.1 Cheirogaleus medius | reverse complement strand
ATATGTAACCCTAACAATATCTGTACCCCCATAATATAATGAAATAAAAAAATTGATAAAAAAATAAATAATGAAAAAAAAAGAATATATTTAAGTTCAGTAGTGAAGTTCTGGTTCTCATCCTATCTTGACTTGGTTTTGATGCTTGAGTCACCTCTAGAAGACAGAATGGTAAAGAAGGAAATAAACTTCTTGAAGACAAAGGGCTTTGAGATTTTGCTGGCAGCAATGCTTGAACGGGAGTAACCAAGATGACAGGAGCCGCCTGAACTATGAAGTACAGGGGACGAAGACTCCTTCCCCACTCCATTGTGTGGCCATTAGGATAATTCACTCATTCAACAAATGCTCGTTCTGCACTAGGTACATGGCAGTGTGTGCGCCAGAACAACAGAGCCCCTTTTCTATATGGAAAAGTGATACTTGCCTAAATGAGCTCTATTCTAGCCATTTGGGACTGTTAGATATTTTTGGGGAAGGAAATCATTACGATGGGTCAGGGGCAGACACTACAACATCTTTCAACATTTGGTAGAAATTGTCAGGGAAGCTATGCCAAGGCACAACGGGATGAAAGAGACAATCAACTTTAAGCTCAAAGGGTATTACTCCCCATGTGTTAACATATGGTTTGCCATACATTGTCTGCTGCATTTAGTTGTTTTAATGTACAGTGAAACGAATCTCAATTGAGGTGGCCCAGACATTAACAGTGAAGAGTGTTAGTTTTGCAGGTCCTTTTCCAAGCTGTGTCTATCATGTGGTACTGAAGTGAGAATAGCAGAGCCTCCCTCCCTGGCGTCCATTGCCTTTCTATCTAGAGAACTTGAGCCTCTGACTAGCAGGTCAGAGTGGCTCATTTGGGTCTGATCAGATGGTGCTCTGTTAAGAAGTAAATCCTGAAACTTGATGTCTTATGTTATGGAGGAAAAATCCCCTAGAAAATGAATTAGAACTCATTAAGTATTCACGGACAGCTTCTTAAGCCAAGGAAGAAAGACAATATGCAACCAAAAAACTTGTGTAGCCAGACCTGTGACTTCCTCTTGGTGATTCTAAGAATTATTTGTTCCCCTCACTTTTATTGAGGTATAACTAAGCTGGTCTCCAATGATCCTTGCCCCCTAACATGCCCCTGTGTGATTCCCTGCCCTTGACTGTGGGCTGGACCCAGTGACTCACTTTCAGTAGAATATGATGAAAATGATGGGATGCCGCTCTGAGATTAGGTTACAGAAAGATTTTGGCTCTGTCTTGCTTGCCCTCTCTTGTTATTTTGTTTTCTCACCATGGTGGAAGCCGATGTCAAGTTGTGAGCTTCCCTGAGGAGAGGCCTGCATGACAAGGAACTGAGGGAGCCCCCGGCCAGCCGCCAGCAAGGAGCTGGGGCCTAGATCCACCTGGATAGTGAGGAACCCACGAACAAGCTCCAAAGCAGATCATCGCCCAGTTGGTCCTTTGGATGAGATCTCGGCTCTGGCTAACCTTGATGGCAGCTTTGCAAGCAACCTCGAGCCAGGGGACCCAGCTCTGCCATGCCTGGATTCCTGACCCACAAAAACTGAGAAGCAGCTAGGTTTTGGGGTACTTCATCACAGCAGCAATAAATAATAAACACAACCATAAATGTATATTTCAATGAAGTTTTACAATATCCAGATCAAGAAACACAACGTGGCCAGTGTACCAGATGCTCTCTTGTGTCTCTCTGTAGTCCCTTTTTCTCTTCCAAGGAAATCACCACCCCGACTTCTAGCCCTATAGATTATTTTTGCCTATTTTTGAACTCTAAATGAATAGAGTCATGTTATGGCAGGTACTTTTTTGTGTCTGGTTTCTTTCTCTCAATGTTCGGCTGCAGCTTTTTTTGTATTATAATGCTTTATATCATTTTGTATTTTATGAAGATATTTATTTTATTATTTACATATATTTAATTCTTATTGCTGTATATTATACAATTGTATGCATATGTCACAATTTGTTTGTCCATTCCATTGCAGCATATTTCTGTTGGAAAAATACCTAGGAGTGCCATTACTGGGTCACAGTGTTCAGATTTAATAGATAATGCCAAATAGTTTTCCAAAGGGGTTGCACCAATTTACACTTCACCAGCAAAGTCCAAGACCAACTTTCATTTCACAATTTCATCAGGATTCTTTGCTGCTTCTCAATTTAGCACAGGACCAAGTACGTCAATGAGATCTTTCAGATACTTAATTATCTGATGTATTACTTTTCAAAGAGCAAGATACAGTCAGTACTTCGTTATATTTTATTATTTTATGCATATTGAGCACTAACAAAACAAAATACTAGGCACGAGTTAGCACACAGTGATACTATGGTTATCCTTAAATTAGACTTTTAGGAGATAACTAGGATTAAAGAAAAGACATGGTTAAAGCAGAATGCTTTTATATTTCCAATCTTAGGTTATTCAGGTGAGCTCAGGCTTTTTTTTAGGCTTAACTTTCCCAGATAATAGCCTTCTTTTTCTGGTTAACATTGCTTGTGAAGATATCACTAAAGCTTATTATTTTTCACTGTAGAGAGAGATTTTATAGTACTATACCTATTTTTCAACTTTGTGTCAGTAATAACACTTTGTTGATCTACATGACTTTTTAGCATTATACACTCAATAAAGCTAATTGGGATATTATTGAAGATACCCAGCATTTCTTTTTAATGATCACCATAAACGGCAGATTCCTTTATTGGAGTCATAATTTTTGAATTCATAGCTATAGCCAAAAGAATAATACTCATGACCCCAGCCTTGTGTCTACAATAAAAGTAATGTACAAAGAAGCAACTTTGGCAGTAGCAGGCCAACACCATGGCACTTCAGCCTCGATGGACTCTATTTGAGTAGGGGAATGCATGGTGGAGTGTGTACTTGTCACCTAAAAGTCCTTGGAAGATGTAAATGTTCAAATTTGAAATATGGGTAATATTAGCCATAAGTGGCTAGCACCGGAAATAGTAAAGAAAAGTGAATGATAAAATGTCATTAAGAGTAAAAGAATAAAAATCGTAGTAGGGAAAACATTCAAAATCTGCATTAAATGCTATGGTTCATAATACAAGGGCATTCTTCTCTCTCATCTTCAAGTTGTCCCTAAAGCCATCTAACCAAACCCTGATGGAGATGGGGGTGTGAAAGGCCCTGAAAACCAATTTAGCAGGAAGAGTTAAAGGAACTGGCAATATTTGAACGATTCCACTAGGGCAAGCACATTAGGTCTCTTGAAGTATGTGGAGGCTGCTGAGAAACAACAAACTACATATGGTATACATTCTTCAGAAAGAAAAGATGAAGTTCAAAAACACCGAGCATTTTCTTGAAGCAAAGAATAGCATTGATCGGTAAATTGCTCTCTCTTCTGAGATTGTAAGGCTAAGTGTTCTGGTAACGTCTTGCTGCATTACAAATGACCTCAAATCTAGTGACTCAGAATGACATCTAACGATAACGTATTGTACATTTCAAAGTAGCCTGATGCGAGGACTTGAAATGTTCTCCACACACAGAAACGACAGATACTCGAGGTAATGGGCACCCCTAAATACCCTGACTTGATCATTACACATTCTGTGCATGTAACAAAATATCACCTGTACCCCAGAAATATACATAAATATTATACATCAATAAAAATAATTTTAAAGACCAACTGTTTAATCATATCTCATGATTTGGTGGGACAGGAATTTGGGCAAGGCTGGGCAGGGTGATTCTTAAGTGACGTCAGTTGAAGTCACTCGGTGGTATTCAGCTAGCAGATGGGCTGGTCTAGAGGGCCCCAGATGGCCTCATTAGTGTGTCTGGTGCCTGGTGGAGGTAGCTGGAAGGCTGAGCTCAGCTAGGACGGTTGGAGCATCTCCATGTGGCTTCTCCAGCAATGGCGGTCTCAGAGTAGTTGAGCTTTTACATAGAAGCTCAGGGCTTCTATGAAGAGGATTTCAAGAGACGAGAAGTGGAAGTTGCCAGTTTCCCAAAGCTTGGGCCTGAGAACTGGCAGCATTGTTTCTGTCACATTCTGTCCATCAAAGCAGTCACAGACCCTGCCTAGAATCAAGGGGAAGAGAGGAAATATGGACCCCACTTCTCGATGGAAAAGGTGATAATCATTTTATGGTAATTTAAATCTGCCATCTTCAGATAACAAAGTCTAAATCTTAGTGTAATTGTTTTTATTTTCTTGCTGTATCTATTCATTGTCTAACTTTGCTCACACCAGAGAGAAGAGGAAAGAATCCTCTTTGTGTATAGGTGCACACTTTTTACTAATAGGGAATACTCATTAGCAGCCCTTATGTTAGTTTCAGGGCTGGTGAAACAGTGCTTAGATAATTACTTAAGTCCTAGAGTAATGACTAGTATGAAAATTAATGAGTGCTCATGAATTGTATCAGCAGCGAGTTTACCAAGTATCTTTTAAAAATGTCCATTGTCTTTAGAGCTAGAAAATGCTTAGTATAATTTTTGGCAATTGAGGGGAGCACAATTTCCTTGTTCCTTTTCCTAGTGCAACTGGGGTGCTTTGTTTCTCATCTATTTATTTGTTTGTTTTATAAGGTGATTTCTTACAGACAGCTTTTGTTTGTTTGGCTTCTTGTTTTCCTTCTTGTATAGGAAGGCAGGAGTCTGAATGAGCAGAGGTGCTGAGAGCAGAGGGGCAAACTTGACCAGAGGTGGGAAGGGGCGTCTGGAGACATTTTCCAGGGTACTGAGGCAGAGAACTTTGCCTTGGAAACAGAAGTGAGCATGACCTTTGGGGCAAGATCCTGGGCCTTCTGTGGTCCCTGCCCAGGGTGAGTATATGGCTGCCCGAGTGTTAGCTTCTGGGGACTTGTCTGTGCACACTTCTTTTATTTATTTATTTATTTATTTTTTATTTCAGCATATTATGGGGGTACAAATATTACGGTTATGTATATTGCCCATCCCCTCTCCCCCCTTGAGGCAGAGCCTCAAGCATGACCATCCCCCATACATTGCACATCTTACTCATTATGTTTGTATTTACCCATCCCCTCCTCCCCCCTCCCACCCGCCCAACACCCGACAAATGTTTTTCCTATATGTCCACTTAGGTGTTGATCCATTAATACCAATTTGCTGGTGAGTACATGTGGTGCTTGTTTTTCCATTCTTGAGATACTTCACTTAGTAGGATGGGTTCCAGCTGTATCCAGGAGTATACAAGAGGTTCTGTGCACACTTCTATTAGTGTTCGACATGGACAGCACCCCACATGCTAGCTCTCCCACTGACCCACTTGGGCCCATCCCAGAGCCCAGCTGTAGCCACATCTGTCATCTGACACCATGCTCGCTGACCTGAATTAGGCACTCCACCCTCTGCTCGCTTGGCCCTGTCGCTCCTTGACTCATCCATAGCTTTTATTATAGTTCCGTATCCAGTTTGTGGTAAGCAGTCTCTGTTAGCTCCACTCCACAATACGGCCCAGAAGGAACAAATTCTTACTCCAGGAAGTGCTCCAACTCGGACCCATATGGACCCCTTGTTTCTGGCCCTGCCTCTCTGTGCTGGATACTCACCATCTCTCCATACCAAGCTAACGAGGGGCTGGGTTCATGTTCTTCTCTCCAGGTTGTTATATGAGCTCCTCTCTGTTAAATGGTCTCCTACTTACCTCCTATTCTTTTTTCATGATTCAATATAAACCTTTTATTCTTTATTCCTGGTGACATTGGGGAAATCTTCTTCAGGCATCTTTTTGTCTTTATTCCCATGATACCCTGGGCATGTCTCTATTATCATACCTATCCTGTAGTTCTTTATCTGTTTATAGATCTTGCATCTCCTCTGCCTTATGAACTCTTTCTGTGTGGGGACTATGGAATTTTCATCTTTGAATTCCTAGCTCTAGAATGATACCTGATGCATGCATGGGTGGATGGTTGGAATAGGGGATGGATAAATGGTGGAAGGCTGGATGGATGGCTGAATGGCAGGGGGGTGTCTAGATGGAAGAAGAGGTGAACGGATGGATGGTTTGGGTTGGTTGAACTATTTGTTCACCGTATAACAACATTGGATAGATATTCATAAACAATGACCTTCCACCTGGGATTTTGTGACTTTCAATTGCCAATGAGTCTAGCACAAACTCCATTTCCCTCCACATTCCTGATATAAATTGGTACATACTTTTATTTGTTGTTATACTGCAGCTGTTCAAAGAGTCTTATGTCAGCATTCTTAAAACTCCAAGGAGATAACAAGAGCAAGTGGTGATTCTGAAACCAGAATTTGTTTTCACTCTCTACTCCCACCCTCAGCTTGATTTGCCATGACACAGGCTCTCCAGGCTTTCCTGGGTTCTTCCTCAACAGGTTGGAAATAAATATATTTACTTCTTTCACAAGGTCGATGAGGTGAAATTATTTGAACAAAGCACAACTATCTATCTGTCATCCTATGTGTATTGTTGTTAAGGTTTGTTTGACATATCCTCCTTAAGAACCTTGTGGAAATATAAGTATTATTACTCTTCTTTTGTCACTGAAGCTCTAAACACACACAGGGATTTGTTTAATACCATTGAGGACCAGCACAGGCAGAAACTGGAGCCCATAGTCTCTGCCACTATCTGAGACACATCGCTTGTTACCATTGCTAGAATTTGATTCTTAGAGCCATGGCATTCTTACACAGCGTGGAGTCCCAGCTGTCAAGGAGGACAGGCTAGCTCTAAGGCAGGCGTAACAAACAGGTTTCATCCTGTGTGCCAAATCAGCTGGTAGTTGCTAAGGAGAGTTGAGAAGGACTCTTAGGCTGTCTGCCACGAACATAGGATCTCCTATACGTATTCCTCATATATTTTCCATCTTTGTTCTAAAACTGTATAAGGCATTCATGATGATAGATCTACGTGTTGGCTGTCCACCAATTCACCATAATGGTTCATGAGATGGTTCATAAGAAAATATCTGCAGAGATATTGAAGTTTCTGGAAGCTGGTTTTTGAACTAAATAAGCAACTTGCTCCTTCAGTGAATGTGGTTAATAAAATGGAGAGAGAGAGAGAGGTGAAGAAAGCTAACTGTGACGTTAACACCGATTAGAGTAAGTTTCTTTAAAGGACAAATGCTTGTCTTCCCATCCAGGGTGGGTTGTCTACTGTGGAGGAAGGCGATTTCTCAAGCATTTCTAGTTAGTATTGTGTTGTATTGAAAATTAAAAACATTCACATCCGTGCAGATGCAAATATAATCAGATTAACTTTATTTTAAGCTTCTATTACATTCTAATTAATAAGAATATACTAAGTTAAGCCAGTTTAACAGACTAGAAAATGCATCTCATTTTAAAATTGGGTATTGGAAAGCTGGGCAGATGCTGGGAGATGACTTAGTGGAGTTATGTATGATGTATCTGCAGAGGGGACCAGTTAACCTTATAGGTTAGTGTTGAAGGCTCAGGAACCACGTCAAAAGCTTAGAAATGCAGTTATACAAACCAGGGTATTTCATTCTGGCTTTCCCTCTAGTATGCTTCCCACTGTTCATTTTTTGCTAAGAATCACAGTCTGCTGACCTAAATCAATCACACCCTAGGCACATCGGTGGGAAATTTTGGTCATAAATCAGCCTTGCAAATAAATACCATGGAGCCTTGTCTTTTGGTGCTTTGGAACATAATACAAAGATGTCAGTGTCCTTTGTCGTAGGGTCAGAACTATCACTGGCTATTTGCAAAGCTGAGTCTATATTACCTCTCAGCACCTGAGTGCCAAGCTGAGGTCCCAACACCGGTGATGGGATGGACAGGAGAGTCAGTGGCTGCCGTCCTTCCACATGTCTGGCCATTAGATCTGCCAGCTTCTCCAACCTGTTGGGCTTGTTCTTTCTCTACAAAAGGGCCTGAGCCTGCATCAGTGTGTGAAGGAGAAGATCCCAGAGAGATGGGTGAAGCATAATCCCCAGTTAAGGAGACTAATTCCTCACTCCTCCAGTACCAAACCAGCCTCTTTACTTTCTAGTACCGCATCCCAGAAAAGGTTAAACTAGGGGATATTACTTCCTGCTGATCAGGCCACAGTGTGACACCTTCTATAAAATCCACCATAAACCACATTATTTAATAGACCCAAGTATTGCACCTGCTTTCTTATCTCCTCTTAGGTGATTAAGTTTCCCACAAATGCAATTTGTTAATATGGGGCCACATCTTCTCACAAGGTAAATCTGAAATTTGGCAGGCAGTCGGTTGGCTTCAGGTGCAAGATGAAAAACCTTTCCCTGGCTATGCCAAGAAGAAAAATGATGTTGCTCTCAAGTCCTGGGAAAAATATTCTGACATGAGGATAGAACCTGATTCCAAGAAAGGGGAATAGAATTCCAGGGTCCAAATCACTGCTTCCCTCCCTTTTCGGAAATGTGTTGCTCCAGAAGACTGGGTGGGGAATCACAAGTCGCAGGTATAGATCAAATCCTCCTGCTAGGGGCCTTTGATATTTGGAGCTGCAGCCGATCATGATGATAAATGACGACTTTTACTCTTATGCGCCATGAGAGCTTAATTAGAGCTTAAAGCTAATGCTCAGAATCCTTTGGAAGGGGGAGCTATTAAAAACTAACTTCCATGCTGAATAGCCTGGGTTTTGAAAAGCATATCTTTGAAATACATGGCGTCAGCACTCTGAGGCACTCTCCGGTCCTGTCTGGGTCTTGACACCTAAATTAAAGCAAGAGCTGATTATGTTTGCATGAGAGTTTCCTTAGCCACAACTACAAGAAGCCCAGAGCCCTGCTCCACCTCAGCCACCTGTGCATTCACACGGAAGGTCGTCTTTGAATGTGCAAGTCCAGCTCGCCGTACACATGTCTCAAGGAGTCACTGGTCATGCTGGCTATCAGCTTTCGAGGGCCAGAGACCCAAGGCCGACACACCTCTTCCCATTGCACGGTGGCGTTGGGCCGGATTTCACTGAAACGATGGAAAAGAGAGGAGAGGTTGGCAAATCAAACTTTCCACCTTGGTCAGGAAGCAGTGAGAACACTTGCCCGGATCTCTTGCTTTCTTTCTCTGAGTTGATGGTACTTAGTGGACTGAGGGGCCTGGCTGGCTGATTCATTAGATTACAACCCGAATGAGGTCCCCATATGAGGCTCTGCAGAGCCTGTCACCCACAGTCCCCCTGGCTCATGTTCTTTCCATTGGGATACATCCGGTGGCCTCCCAGGAGCTGTGAGGAGCTGGCTGAGCCCCACTCAGCCACCAGGCAGCTGAGCCCTGGAGTGTCCCCTGGCCCTCCACGGCAGCCTTAGCTTTGTGACTGATCTTCTGCCTCAGCTCTTTTTTTGCCACTTAGTTCCCTGCTTGGATTGGAGTCTCATCTGAATCCCCTAGCTGCCTTCCCTGGCACCCTGACACTCCAGTTAGCCAGCCCCCTTGGGATAGACCTTGTTTTCAGGCCCAACATCTGGAACATAACCCTGTCTGCTGCCATGTGACTTTGAATATCTTCATGTTCTGTAATTTGTGATTCTATTGCAACCACCAGATTGGTTCTGTCCACCCATGCAAGTTTCTGCTACTCATTTGTTCCCAGTGCTCTAATCTGTCCTGATAATGATGTAGCCTTTAATGGTCCTGGTGTTCTCCTTCCTCCCAGCCTGTGCCCTGAGGTCTTCCTGAGTCTCATGGACAAGCCCACTCCAGTGGATGATGGAGGTCAATCAGAGTTGGGGAGATTTAGGCTTCTCTGGGTGCTTCATACATATACACATCCTCCTCTATAAGCCTTGGGAGGAGATTATATTCAGGTTTTACATGTGTGACAGTCCTTCGAGGTAGGCACTATTCAACACATTTTATAATTAAGACAAATTGAGGGTTAAACAAACGAAGTTACTTTTTTATGATTGCATAGTTGGTAAGTGGGCAGAGACTAGATTTGAACCCAGGTTTATCTGAGTCCCAAATCCATGTTCTTTCTATTAATGCTACTGTACATTGAATTTCATGCTATATTCTACAAGAAATACTTTTTCTGACCACCATGCTTACTTCTTCACTGCTTTTACTTTTCAAGACAGATCCTCCTCTATTCAGTATTAAGAGCTTCCTACAAATGTTCACGGAGCATTCCTGACCTGTGCTCTCCGGGCCTCAGGGAGGGCACGTGCTCGGTGACCTGGCGTGGAACCCGGGGCCACCCTTTCTCTGGGAGAGTGGAAGGTAGATGAACCGAGACCACCATGAGTGCCTTGAAAAGAGGAAAAAGGGGCCTGACTATTGTCAGGGTGTTATTGCGGCACAGCAGGTCAGAGTCAGATAGGACTTGAGAAGTCACTTAGTCCAACTGTCTCATTTTACAGAAAAGGAAACTGAGGTCCTAAGGAGCCTACACAGTCTCCAAGGGCACAGAACCCAGTGGCCCAGAAAACAGAGGAGCTGGGATTGGAGCCAGCTGCATATTCTTCCTAGATTCCTGTTAGTAGAATAGAGTTTATACTATTTTGCATTTTGTGAAAACTTGAACATCAGGAAAATGAAGGATGTTAAACAGACTTGTCTCAGAGCAAAATACTGGCTTCTTCCACCAGGGATGACACAGCACAATCTGTTCCATGTGTCTTTGCACAATGTAGTGCATGACTTGCTCCAAATATGACTCGTTCGGATGTAAGCCCAGCTGATTTTCAAAGTTACTTTACGGTCACTAAAATTGGCACATACTGAACTTGAATTCTAATGGGCTTGGGAACCTAAAGCCTCTGTAAATACTTAGCAGTTTTGGGTGGTTAGAAGGTATGAAAATGCAGACATTGATATATATGCAATGAAGAGTACCGAGTAAAAAATGGTCTTGTGTGTCGTGTGTTTGTAGTATGGTTCCATAATGAACACTATTACATGCGGAGTTTATTTAGTGGTTATTTCTGCCTGTCAAATGGAGCTATAGAGAGAAAAGCAAATTGGAATGAATGTATCCATTTTTCTAAAAAATCAGACATTGCTATCTAAATAATGTGAAATGACTACCGTTCATATAATGAAATATTGTTTACTGGTTAAAAGCGCCACAGACTCACTCTAGTGTCCAGGTACTTGGACCCAAAACTTAACTTTCCCACTTACTAGCTGTATAATCTTAGGCAATTTATTGTCCTTCCCTAAACCTCAGTTTTCTCATCTGCAAAATGGGAATCATTCAGTGTTTACTCCATAGACCTGCTGTGAGAATTAAGCAATCTAAGCCAAGTGCCTGGGACAGGGCCTGGTATGTAGTGAACATTCAGAAAATCTTAGCTGTTGTCATTTCACCATACTAGCTTCTTTATTTGTTTGTTTACATGACGACAAATGAGTGCTTCAGCTGCTCCTCCATCTCTAACACTCACCAGATGAATTTATCATGTGACAAAATTTTGCCAAATCAGCAGGTTATGGTGACATTTATACAAGGGCAGTCGATCCTTGAGCTATTTGCAACTTTTAGGCTGAATAAAAAATGAAGGGAATGTTACCCACATGGCTGGTTTAGTCAGTAGCTGTAGATGAATGCTAACTCAGCCCTCAAAACAATGTTTATGTAACCTTAGCAGGTAGCCTCCATTCTGTGCCAAACTCTTTTCCCCTAGTGGCGTGTGGACTTGGAGAGTGGCTGGGGTCTGGACCACGAGAGTGTGGCTGAGTTTCACTAAATGCCTGTCTGAGCATGCAAGAGTTCGGGGGTGCTCAGTTCTCCCCCGGGGGCCTATATTCAGATGAATGGAAAGGTTATGGGGTAAAGACTGAGGAGGAAAATGGAATTCGCAGTGCAACATGGAGTTGCTAATCCACCCAATAAGAAAGGCATTTTTACCCCTCAGATGACAAGTTACGAAAGTACACTTCAAAGGCATAAGTGGCTTCCTCTGGATTGCACAGTTGGGAAGTGGGTGACCCAGACAAGAACCCGCTGTTCACACCAGCACTCACGCCACCGGAGCCGGTGAGGAGAGCAGGGGCTGTGGGAACAACTGGGGTCAGAGAAGGACGGTGGGACTTTGGGAACAGAAACAGAGTGTTCGTGCTCAGAAAAGAGAAACATGCTGTGCAAAGGAATTCTGTGGCTAGATCCACAGATGCCCGAGAGAGCACTCAGGGGCTGGAATGAGGCACTTCATGCTAGACACAATGGAGGGGCTGGGGGCACAGGAGTGGGGGAGACACTAAGCTTTGGACTAGGTGGCTGGGGGAGGAGTTGCGAGGAAGGGGAACTGTCAAGGGAAGTCAAGAGCGACTCAAAGGCTTCAGCTACATTAGCCCCCAATTGCCCTGGGAGGCCTGGGGCCATATGGTGCCACTTCACATAGAGCTAAAGCGAGGGGGCGATCTGGCGCCACACACCTGTATGTTACCTAATCCAGGTAAAATCAGAGCCTCAAGATTTTCTCTAATGTCAGTAAAACAATATATATCTCACTGGCTGTAGGTATACATTCCTTGGGGTAAAAAGGGGAAAGCGCCCAAATCTCAAAAGTCTAGACCCCAAATAAGAAATCCCTTTCCCTGTCTGTCAAATCTGTGGCTAGAGAGTTGGAAAAGGCACCTACTGCCTTGGAGAGCTCTCTCTATGAAGCTGCTCCAGGCATTGACTCTGACACTGACAATCCAAAATGCATATGTTGATTTGCTATTTGTTAATACTTTTCTTAATTTTTCTTCTTTATAAATGTGACTATCTAAATTATTTTAATCAGTTATATAAAAGCCAAATTATGGGAAAAATGCACACAGATGTAACCTATGCATGTGAGTATTTTGTCAAACCCAGTGAATTGAGTTTGTGATTCAAGGTTTGAAAGACATTGACTTCCATGTTTTCTTCACCTGTAAAAGGTGGACACAGCGGGATACTGAGTAGGTTGAGGAGAGGGTGGGGTGAGTCAATATTTGTGCTGGACTGAGAACCATGGCAAGACATGGTAAGTGCCAAGAAGTGTTAGAAATATGTTATTTTTATTATTATTATTATTGCCACCATCGTTGCAGTTATCATTTGCTCTGCTGGAACTCTGCAAAATAATCAGGAAAGCTTCTTCTGCCTGTGTGCAGAGAGACAATTCTCTGTCCTTAATTGACAGTAATCAATTCAATATGGATATAGGTTTGAGATATTTATTTCTCAATGGCTGTGCTACTTTAACACATATCCATTCATTCTCTATCCCCTGGTTTCCCCAAGTGATCAATCAGTGTCACTTTGTGAAACGGTTGTCCTGCTTAAGGATCTGACCCGGGACCATGTGCTGTAGGTAACTGCCTCAAAGAGAAACGAAATCTTGAGCGGGACCCCATCATTTGCTCTTACTCCTGGAAGTATCTGTGTAATGGTACCTGCATACAGAAACACTCACACATGAAGATACACATGCATGCCGTTTTACCTACTGATAAATACATAACAGAGAGAGAAAAATCATTTACCCGTTTTGGTAAGTGGAGCAGTGCTGGAATAATCCTGTTTCCTGGGGATGGACGCTGTGATGGATGATTCTCAGTAATGTGCTGAGCCATCAGGCCGTACTGGCCATTTATCATCTTGAATGCACGCAGGCTAATGGGATTATTATTACAATAAACTGCAACTACCTGCGGTTTGTCCTCTGTGTGTCTAGCCCTCAGCTTCTGTCCTACTTGAGAAACTTAAAGTTTAAACCCAAATCACAAAGTTAGGGAATTTTTTTCTTGAAATAACTTCCTGAACCTGATCATTTTTTAAAGAGAAAAATGAATCTGGAAGATGAATGATTTGATGCTCTGAAAGCACCAAGTGCAGAAACTAAAAGCTAAGAGTCTATGGATGTAGAAGCTCTGAGCATCCAGACAGGCAGGAGGCAGGGGGAGAGCAGGGAGGCGAACCGGATCGGAGTGGAGTTGGCTCACACCCCGAGTGGGGAGCGGACACGGCCCACCTTCTTTGTTCCTGGTTCCAATTCTCTGCTCACCAGCTCCTGCCTTCCAAGCCCTCTGCTGTGGGCTCACCAACCCCTGCCTTCTAGACACCACATCTGGCAGGGGTGTGGGCAGATGACTAGGGGTAGTATTTCCCCACAATTTGAGATCTGTGTCCCAGAAAGAAATACAGTGTTGTAAAGGATTTTGGCTCTGTGGAATTTCACTTTCTAGGGGTCCAGGTTGTTACATGAATCGGGCATTCCTAGAGCAGATCTCAGCAACACGGGGTGCAGTGAGTGTTTCTAATTATCTGACCATATGGAAGTGGGTGCTGGCTGGCTCAGGCCTTGGCTGTGAAGGTGTGTGCTGGAATCAGGAGGAAACAGAGAAAGTAATGCTTGCTCTAAAGCCCTAAGCCCAGCCTATATAACAAATCTTGTCTATATTGTGTTTTTTCCCCCAGTTTTTGAATATCTCTGAAAAATAAGGCTTTCTTTGCCTGGGAGAGATTCCACTCTGAAACTGGGTTCCAATAGCTATTCAGCCATTAAAAAGAATGAAATCTTGTCATTTGCAACAACATGGATGGACTTGGAGGACATCATGTTAAGTGAAACAAACCAGACACATAAAGAGTGAGTGATAAACACTGAGTGATCTTATTCAAGTGAAATCTAAAAAAAAAAGAGTTGATAAGATAGAATCAGAAAGTAGAGCAGTGGCTATCAGAGATTGGAGAGGCTGGAGGGAGGAGAGATGAGGAGAGATTGGTCAATGGGTACAAAGTGAAAATTAGATAGGAGGAATGAGTTCTAGTGTTCTATTGCACAGTAGGGTGAAGATGGCTAAGAGTGAGGTATTGTCTATTATAAGATAGCTGGAAGAGAGGCTTTTGAATGTTTTCACCATGAATAGGTGATAAATGCATGAGGTGATAGATAGGCTAATTACCCTGATTTGATAATTATATAACATATACGTGTATCAAAACACCAAACCGTACCACATAAATATGTACGATGTAAATGTATCATAAAAAATTTTTTTAAGAGACTGAGAACTGTTACAGACTAAATATTTGTGTTCCCTAAAATCCATTTGTTGAAGCCCAAACCCCCAATGGAATAGTATTTGAGGATGGAGCTTTTGGGAAGTAATTAGTTTAGGTGAAGTCATGAGGGTGGGGCCCCCAAGATGGGATTAGTGACCTTAGAAGAAGAAACACCAGAGTGCTTCCCCTGCCTCTCTCTGCACCGTGCGAAGACACAGTGAGAAAATGGCAGTCTGCAAGCCAAGAAAGAAACGAATTGGCCAGCAGGCTCCAAACTGTGAGACATAAATGTCTGTTGTCTAAGTCCCCTGGTCTCTGGTACTTGCTACAGCAGCCTGACTTAAGAACACCCAGCTTTCTGTCTGTCCACCGTTCTGCCATAGCCCTGTATGATTGTAGTAACTACTAATAGGGCCTTAAACCAGTGTGTGGGCAGGACATCTGCCTTGTGTCGTGCAGGGACCAGCCTTGCCCATCCTTTCCCTGATTCACCCTACTTTGACCGACCCCAATGTCAGACGTTAACAACAATCAAAGCATCTGGAGACTTAAGCTACTTTGGGCCCTATGCCTCCCAAATGGTGGGTCATTGCGCTGTGTGAGAATTCATCTTTTTTCTAAGACACAGAATGTCCCTTTTCATGCTTCAGCTTTGATCAAGGTGGGATTCTTGGGACAGCCAAAGTGTGAAGGTAGCAGGAGGTTCCAGTACACTCAGACGCAGCTTGTGGGGTTACTGTTTGAGAAGGAAAAACTGGATTCAGCAGGGGGCTGTTTGGAAGAGGAAATGTATTTTTCTTTGCAAGAGTGATTCTTGCATCTGATTCGAGTGGGAAGGTGCGAGAGTGGGTGTGTGAGACTGTCGTTTCTGACAAAGGAAGGACTATCACTGCTGACCCCTCCTTCCAGCTGGGGCTGATTACTAATTTACTTCCTTTTTTTTTTTTCTTGCAACTTTCCTATTAGGACAGGAAGGTTGTTATGCTTTGTTTTTGCATTTTTTCAAAAGCACTCAAATTAGTTTCTCTGTTGTTTATTGCATCTGCAATCAAGCATCTTTTAAATGACGGGATGCAGAGCTGTGAGCACTGTAACTTGCAGGAAGTGCAGAGAGCCCTTCATGGGCAACGACGGTGTCTCAGAGTGGGCGAGTGAGGCCTTGCCCTCATCCCACAGGTTCCAGAGTGGGGTAACTTTCACAAAGGGCATTGGGAAAATTCCCAACATAGCTGGTCATAAGGCAGTTTCCAAAGTCCTCTACCCCCTTTCCATGCCTTAGAAGGTCACCCCACAGGAAATGTGCTTGATTGATTGATGCTGACAGAGACTTATTGTGCTAGAAATGAAAGTAATAAACCTCAAAGATTGGGATCCATTCTGGGTGTCACACTTTAAGAGGAGTGCTGACAAATTGAAATGTGTGGGAGAGAGAGGGAGCTGAAACCACATTAGCGGAGAAAGATAAAGTCAGGGCAGATATTTGGCCCCAGGTAGAAAAGACGCAAGGAAAGACAGCTGTTTGCAAACACCTACAGGTCACGTGGTAGAAGAGATATGGGCCTTATTTCATGTCAGTCTAGAAGGCAGAATTAGGATCACTGGAGGGATCGGAAGGTGGAAAGGCATGTATTCTTACCATTAGAGCACCTGACCACAGAAGGGGCTATCTTCTTGGGTGACTCTTTGTCAGGGAAGTCACAGAAACTGAGACATGTTGAGCACAATCTGATGGTGTCATGTGTGGAAGAGGCTGAGTTTCATTCATTTTATTTCAGAGCCTGGGGTAGTCTTTGATCCCCCGAATCAGGAGCCAAGTCTAGAAGTCCTTAGGCTCAACCGAAAGTATAGCAATAGAAAGCAACAGTTCTGGACAGTGACTGGGTTGTGAGATGGAGTTGGAAAGAAAGGGCCCATGAAAAGGGACAAGAACACCTGCCAGCATAACATCAGATGCATGGTAGGAACTCAGCAGATGTTAGTAGAACTGATACCTGAGTAAGTAGTATGGCGAAATGATTGGGACTGGTTCCAAAATTAGCCACCCTGAGTCTGAATCTTGGCTCTACTCTTATAAACCTTGTAACTTGGAGGTCAACCAGTCAAGCTTGCTAAGCCCCACATCCCCCAGCTACAGAGGGGAGATAATAAGGATGCCCACCTCATTAGAGTGGTTCTAGGATTAAACAATGCAAGTGCTGGTCAAACCAACCCATTTTTACTCCACACCCCACAGAAGTGGTCCATAAAGTAGCATCTTCTCAGACATTTTCACTGGGGATTAGATGTATGTTTGTAGAAGACAGAGAGAGAAAGCTTCTTGTAGCCCCACACTGTCTGCCCCCTGCCCCCCGCCCAGGGCTTACCGGAACATCTTCCTCCTTGGTCTCAGTATTCCAGGACCATCCAGGTAGAGCCAGACATTCCGCAGAGTTTCTTTCAATGGATTGGTGAACTCCACCGTCACAACCATGTCAGAGCCAACTACCTTAGCACCACGGACCTAAGAAACGAGTTGAAGGAGAAGGATGCCATTAGCAGGAAATAAAACCTCTTTCTACTCCTTTGTCTCCTTAACCATCTCCCCTTTTGCTAAAGGTTTAGAGTACAGCTATTGTTTTGGCCATGGAACCAGTGTGATGAGGCTAGCTTATTGCTTTGACTAGGGGATACCTATTGAGAAAAAGATGGAAAATACTAATTAGGATTGCACTCTTTTCTTCATTATAAAACCAACCTAATTAGAGCTCAGGCCAATAGCCACAGCCACCAGCCGCTGTCTGTCAGCAGGAGGTGGAAGTGCAGTGGCTGTAGCAACAGATTTCCGAGTGAGGGCTGCCAGGTGGACTTTGCTTCTGGATTGGGCTCAACTTTCCTGCCAGGACACAGGGGATTCCTGAGGTCAAAAGGTAAAAAATGCTCCGGGTGGTTTGTGCTTTCTTACTTTTAGATGTATTAGAAGGAGATATGTCCAACGAAGGAGTCTTTACTACTGAATGTGAAGAAGTGGAATCTGGACACTAAAACAGCAAAAAGATTTTTTTTTTATCTGCAGCCACAATATCTGAGTCCAGGAGGGCACAGGGCTATTGTTGGTGACTCCCTATAATGACTCTCGGAAGGATCAGGTATTTGGCGAAGCATCCCAGGACGCGGCCAGAGCTCAGCGCCAGATGCAGCACTCACTGGCGGGGCGCCTTGGTGACTTATGAAGCTTTCCGGGACTCGGTTTTCTTGTCTCTAGATTGGACTGACATTTGCATGCGGTAATCTATGTGGAATGCTATTGTTATTATTTTATCTGATGCTGGTTTACTGTATGTCACATACTTGGAACGACACGCGTTCCCAATACAAACACAAGGTGCTACAAAATGGCCAGGTGGCTATAAGATCTGTTTCGTTGTTTAGGTGATATAGATGCCAAACAAATGGATCTGTAAAAGCTCTAAGTGATTTGGGAACAAGATAATAACAATAGTCCTTCCCTCTGAGAAAGGGCTGGGCGAGGCAACACACGTGAGGCAGCTGGCACACGGCATGGCTCGCGGCAAAGGCTCATGCCGTGGTGGCTCTGCTGCTTTAGAGCAGCAGCGCTCTGGGTGGCTTGTTGTATTCCCTGTATATTTTAGCTCCAACAGCTAGCCAAGTTCCAATAAATATTTGTTAAATAGGTTGCTAGCTCAAAAATAGAATTTACTGGATGTTTGAGTTTTTAATGTGACAAGGTGGCCATTCCATTATCATACCTTGTTGTTGGTTTTTTTTTTTAGCCAACATATAATATAGAAGAACACATGGAAATGAGACTTTCTTATGAATGGAAGAAAAGATGAAGGATGTGGACCAGAGAAGAGGACCCTCGCTTACTCTCTCTACAGTAGATAATAAAATCTTCCTTTGATCGTTACATGTTGCAGGCATGTATCAAAATACCATATGTACTTTGTAAATATGGATACTCATTATATTAATAGAAAAAGAATAAAATCCTATGGTTTTACTAATCAAGCCATGGTTTGTGCCTAAATTTATGTCTACAGGATTTTTTAAATCTATAAGAAAAATGAAACTTTAAGCCAATTCCCCAGGTTTGTTACAATCTCCATGCCCCGGGGGGCAGTGGGTGGAGGGCTGGGTTCAAGGGGATTGGGGGCAGGGCGGACAATGACCACGATGGCAAAAACAGCAGGTGCACCTGGAGAGCATGGCTTGTGCTCCACACAGGGTGCCCAGCACTTTAACCAGCAGTCCCCAGTCCGGTATACATAATAAAGCCACCAGGGGAACTTTACAATCACAGACCCACCCCGAATAACTAAATTAGAATCTCAGGTGGTACAACCTGTGATTCATTTATTTGATTTCTAAGGACCACACCAGTTGACAACAATGATTCACATATATTCTCCCATAAGCCTCCCAACACAAGGGCTGGATTTGGATTGGCCCTAGGGAACTTTGGAACAAGAGAATACTCTAATGATAGCTGTTCCCTTAGGAAGGAGGTTTTCTGGGACAGGATCATTGATGCCAGACGTTTTATTTTATGAAAGAGAAAACTGTGGTGCAGGGAAATAAGTAACTTGCACGAAGATCGGAAGCTACTAAATGATCAGGCTGGCACTCGAGTTCAAGTCCATCTAACTAGAGAGCTTGGATTCTAAGTTACAGTCCTGGACTCTGAGGCCAGAGGAGCTGAGAAAGCCGACAGCTCAGCAATAACCACTTTGTACTGAGGCCTGAAATGCCGGCCAGGAAGCAAGGGAGATGATCAAACTGGTGGGAGCAGTGTTGGATATGAAGCGGCAATGACAAGACTGAGAATAAATAAGGCCCAGTGGGGAGGATGCTGGTTAAATAATGGACAAACTGAAACATGAAAGAGAAGTTACTTTTATGGCAGGCTGGCACACGGGGTGTGGATGGATCAGCCTCGTTTGAAGGCTGTGGCAAAGCAGAGACTCTTGGTGTGGCCCGGGGTTTCTCCGCACCAGCCGTACGGACATTTTGGGCTGGATTCATCTTTGTTGTGGAGCTGTCCTGTGCAAAGTGGGATGCTCAGCAGCATCCCTGGTCTCTGTCTCCTAGATGCCAGGAGCAACCCTTGCCCCAGTCGTCACAACCAAAAGTGTCTCCAGCAATTGCCAAATATCCCTTGGGAAGCAAAATTGCCACCGTGCCCCCCCCCGCCCCTACTTCCTCCAGGTGGGAACCACTGGTACAGGCACAACATGTGGAGGACAGACTGAAGTTTTCACTTTCTTCCCTGATGTCTTAACTCGATCCATTTAGATATTGGGGTATAGAAATACATTAGAATACTTTACATTGCGCCCTGGTTTAATTCTCAAGTGTGTCCAATCTATTTTTCCTCCATTATGAAAAATTTTAAAAAATCTTTGGATTTAAAAAAAACACAAAACAAAGATAACATTTACAAAAGCTCTTTCAAATGGAGAAGGTGGCACTGCTGCAGAGACATTGTTGGTAAAAGTGTTTGCTATGATCACTGTAATTCTTTCTGGAAAGAATATTTTGGCACTATCTGGCTTCTCCATGTCATGCTATTGTAAGTATGAGCATAAGCCCCTTAAAAAATAAACCTGACAGTAGCAACTGACCCTCCCTCCACACAGACATGCACAGTGACAAACAAGATATACACACTATGAGCGTGTACTATATTTTTAGGGAACGCATTATAGACCCACGCAGGCTACACATGGTTTTCTAGGGGCCCATGACTCCCAGGTTAAGAACCTTCCATGTTGGTAAGCTAGCTCTACAAAAAGACCCTGATGCTGCAGAAAGCAAAGTACACCCTTCTAGGGCACTGATGACAGTGACAGAGAACATTTTGTATTTGAAAGGCTGGCCCATGCATTTGGGCCCTCATGCACAGGCTTTAGATTTGAAGCTGATCAGAGGATTAAGCCTTCTTGGGTAATGTCACATGTCATGCCTAATCAATGTGTTTCTAGATATTACCTCTGTAATTAGCTGCTGGCATGGGCATATCAATATTGCCCAGACTTCCCCGATACTGGAGGGGGAGGAAGGCTGGGGAAGGGAGGAGGGATGAGAGGAGAGGCCCTTCTCTGGTTGTGGTGTGTTTCTTTTGCGACTAACAAAGACTCCTTGTACATATTCTAACATTTGTCTCCTGTACTGAGAATTTAAACTTCCTGCTTCTGACTACTGAGATGATACTGAACCTTAGACATTCAAACCAAACTAAATATAAAAACGTGCCCATCACCAGTTCAACATCATCGTTTTCTGCTTGGGAAATTTAAGTGGAGGAGTCTCTTCCTCCTCACTTCTTTTGAGGAAAATGGAGCTTCCACATAGTGTTTTCATGTTACGTGTTGATTTAGGTGATGCACCATGCTATGGTATCTATAAAAGGCTGAGAAACAATGACTATTATGGGAGAAAGTGTCTGTATCGAATTCTTTTAGGAATCAGCACCGCTCCCTTTTCTTTATTGTTGTAAACATAATTCCATATCTTCGCAGTTGTATTTCTGATTTTCTTGCTCTCATAAAATCTTAAATAAAGGGAGCCTTCAGGCAATTTGGAGAAGGTTAGATCAAGAAGAAACTTTTATGTGTATTCACTTTAGAAGAAGAGTATCCATTACTTGAACCAGAGAAACGAATAAAGCATACATCATTCTAGATGAGACAGAATGATTTTCTGCACATTGGATAGCTGTGTTTTTTTCAATAGTCCATTTAAAATATGTCTGTTTTTAAAAATAGACCCGTAATATACTTTTACAAGTACCACTCACCAATGTTAATATACTGAGTTCTTGTTCTTTACATGATTTCATGATAATGAGCTGCTACTGATTCTTTAGCAAACAAGAAAGTTACCAACACACACACACACACACACACACACTTTCTTATGTAAACTTTTTGGAAGAAGTTACTTTTTAGGAAATCACAAAATAGCATCCACTGAGCATATGCTTCACAAAATACGTAACTATATTCAAAATTGAAACTGAAATGAAGGAAAAAGTTTGAGGAAGAGTAAGAATGAATTAAGTCGATAATTTGATGCACATGATTTATTAGTGCACCTAACAACCCTGATTTCAAGTGCTTTCAATCTTGTATTCCACAGATTACTGGGAACTGAATTTTTCCTTCCCTCTCAGCCTGTGGCCACTGCTGGAATAAGCCATTTCTGGTTTGCAAACTCTGCTCACCAGCACCTGCACTGCAGCTGTTTCTAGCTGACACTTAGATGAGCATCGACTAACGAACGCTAATGGTTCTACCATGGTCAGTGTTCTCAGTCTGCATGGTCCAATATGGTAGCCGCTAGCCACCCTTGGCTATTTGCTTTTAAATTAATTTAAATTAAATGAAATGTGAAAAAAATTCAGCTCCTCGGTCCCACCACCAACATTTCAAGGCTCAGTAACCACCCTGTGGCTGGTGGTTATTGCATTGGCCAGTGCAGATTTAGACCGTTCCTAGCATCCTAGAACGTTCTACCAACTCATTTAATCCGCACAACACTGTGAGGTAGATATTGTGAGTCTTCAGCTCATAGAGGAGGAAACCCAGGCACAGAGAAGTTAAGTAACTTGCTCAAGTTCACTCGGTTAGTAAGCAGGGCAGGTGAGACTGGACTGCGGACAGCCTGGTGCCCGAGTCATTGCTTAACCACGCCCTGTTCCGACTCTCGTTAGTAACAATGATGATGACAGCAGCAAACAGCCTACAGCTATCCAGTGTTCACTTCGCCAGGCAGGCAGTCTGCTCATTGCTTCATGTGTGCCACCTTATTTGATCCCTCTGCATCCCCGAGGGCTTGGGGTCAGGCATTATCGTTATTCCTGTTTCACTGAAGTGGACGTGAAACTTGGAAGTAATTACAATGCCACAAAAGTGGCAGAACTTGGATACAAATCCAAGTCTTTCTGACTCAAAATCATTCATCTTTAAAACTACATCTGCTGTGATCTCTGACAGAAGAGATGTAAAAATAGTGACTTCTTTTTTTTTTTTTTTTTTTTTTTTTTTTTTTTTTTTTTTTTTTGCTTCAAGAGTTTCTTTATTCTCTGAAGTCCACAGCAGAATCATTAGCAGTGACTTTCTATGTTATCACTAAGGTAGCCGTTGAGGGAGATGATTATAAGTTGACTCTGACCTAAATTTGAAAACACAGCTACAACTCACCTCTTTCTTTTTGACATTATGGGGAAAGAATTGGATTCCTATGCCAGAGTACTATGTGACAAGGTGGCCTTGAGGCCTTGATATGTACCACTGGATAATAATAGGGATTTCTATATAGGATTTTCTATTTTAAAAATGATAGAGATGCCATATTTTACAAGATAACCAGTAACCTAAACATACTGGGATTACACAACAGGTGCAAGGGATTGGTTATTCTTGATGCTTTTTTTTGTGTGTGTCTCTTTTAAGATTAAAAAAAATAGCCAACAGGAAATACATAGAGCGAAGGCTAGTTACCAGCCATTTCTCATTTCCATTCTCAAAACGCCCGCTGTTCTGCCGCTGCTCGACGGGAGAGATGAAACGCGCAGCACAGGGGAGCAGGGCCCGCGTGTGGGCACAGTCTAGGATGTCGTGTCCTGGCCGACTGGGGATATACACCGTGGCCAAATCCTTGGGGACCAACAGCCACATGTGGGTGAGAGTCGGCTCCCCAAGCATGCAAAGCCGTGGCCGGAGGTGCCCTTCTGGGGTCCCAGGCGTGAGTCTTCCCTTGCTCAGAGGCCCTCACGGCAGGACTTCACAGCCGGCCTGGCGCAGTGTCAGGAAGATAACGGTGGTGGCTGGGAGGCAGACAGCGATGTCATTCCTGGTGAAGCTGAGGGGAAAGCAAGCTGGACCCAAGGGCTGAGGACCAGAAGCTGCTACTGTGTGTCCTTGGGCAAGTCCCTGGACCTCTCTGGGCCTTAGTTTCTTATGTGGTTAATGGGATGAGTCGATGTAATGATCCATGGCAGTGTCTGAAACATGCTAGCGTTTATGGAATCTGAGGTTCGCGGGAGAAGGTGTTGCCAGGGTGACCATGAGAAGGTCCTCACCCATAAGGTCCCCTACGGGGAATGTGTGGATTTGGCTGTCAGGCACTGGTGTAGAGAACCACAAAAGAGAGAAGCGGAGAAGCCTACTCCACTCTCAGTCCCGGCCGCCTCTCCTGCGGGGGAGGCAGGGCGGGGGTGAGTCCTGGTGACAGGAGGTGTGATGGAGCCAGAGCGCACAGGGGTTGGAGAGAGAATGTGCGCCGTTGGAGACACGCAGGGAGACGGTCGGTCTGGGGACCATTGGAACAAGCAGTCTTGGTGTTCACTTTCTGCCCTGATGGAAAGTTTGGGATACCTGGGCTCTTACAGAACGAAGGGTAGCTAAGTCTCACAATGTAGCCAGCGGCTTATTACACCTCAGGGGGTTTCCCTGATTTTAACTCTTGCTCCAGGATAAAGGTGCATGCATGGGGGTGTGGGCGGAGCGAGGCCCAGCGCCCACCACAGCACCCCACCCTGCCTGGCTCCGCGCTGGTGGCCTCGGGGGCGTGAGCAGGACAGGACTGAAGAGGAGTCCTCGGCTAACCTCAGTAGAAACTGCCGATCGCTCATAAAAGGCTCCAGTTAGAACAAAACGTGAGGATGGAGCTGGTGTCCCATGTTGGAAGAGGCCTGGACGTGGGGCCAGAGGCACGGGCCTTCTGAGCAAGGCAGAAAGGGAGCCCCTTTCTCCAGGGTGTGCAGGGCCGCAGGGCTGGGGGCAGCTAGTGGGCTGGACTCCACGCCCAGATGTGCGTCTGCGCAGGGGCAGCAAGGGCCCGGAGGGGCGTAGCCCGGAGGAAGGCCCCGCCCCCACTCTGGGGTCCACGTGGCGCTTCCGGTGGGCCCTGTGCTCCCCAGACAGAGTGCTGGCGCGGCGGGTCAGAGCGGGCCTGTGCACGCTCTGCTTGTTGCGGGGGAGCCCACGCCGGTGCCAGTCTCCCGGCCGTGGGCGCTGTCCCTGCGAGGGCAGCGCCAGGCCCGTGGAGGAGGCGCCTTGCTCGGGCTGACGGAGCAGCCGCCCTCCCAGAGCAGCCCGGCCCAGCCGGCGCTGAGGGAAGTAGCAGCGATCTTTCCCCATTTAAAAAAAACAGGCAGTGAACATATTCCCAATGTTGAATTTTTCTCTGATGTTTTTTAAAAAGCCCTTCATATTTGCCACAACTTATTTACAGAGTGAGCGTCAAATAACTATAAGCCAAATGAATTGAATAAATGGAGGAATAAATAGTGAGTGACTAAGCAAAGAGATGAATGAATACTATAAAGTTATTTTATGAAACAGACAAAATAAGTAAGGAGCAAATGTATGTTAATAAAACCTCTCGGAAACAGTTGTTCACATTTTAAAAGTTTAAACATGTAAAAAATTTTAAAGCACCTATTTGCTCATGATTATAATTTTAAAAAAATCACGTACATAGAAAGTGGTTATATTTTCTCCTAGCAAAATTGCTCATAGTTTAGATGAGAAAATTCGTTCCATTGGTGATCCGTGACATTCTGCAAAGGCTGCAGGACTTGTTCCACATGATAATGCTACAGAGGTGTCGGTTCCTGAGCTGTTTTAGAACGACAGACATGAGCAGAGACGTCTGAAAAACCGGGGGTGCCCACTGTCTCCCCACAGCCTTCCCCAGGCTCTCCAAGGCCCGTCTCCCTGGGTGCCCTGGGGAACACTGCAGAGGTGACCAGAGTCAAGAGGTCTCATGCCACTAGGTGAGGGTGACCTTCACTCCACTGCCCTACGAAACTCCCAGGGATATGAACCCTGGGTTCCTTGCACGGACAGGACTAGAGAGGAGGGAGAACGCACTTACCAGCAACTACCAGGCCTGGTGTGGGTTGCAAATTCTCACAAACGTTATTGCAGACATGAGCCCCCCAACAGCTCTGCGTTTTATATATGAGTGTAATTAATAGGAAGGGTGGTGTAATTATTAGTGTTAATTATTAGTGTTATTCACGTTGCAAAGGGGATAATGAAGTTCAGAGAGAATGTGTGAGAGAGAGAGAGAGAAAGAGATAGAACAGTCAAAACATGAGAAGTCAGAGAAAAACTCTGTCTGATTTTAATAAAATATGCTTTTCTCACCAAAATATTTTGATAGCATAGGGAATGAGACATGTCCTCATTAAAGTTTAATGACTGCCACTCCCTGCCTTTTTGCATACAGGGATCACACACTCTGACTCATGAAGGGTGGGTGCTGGAATAGTTAACTGGGAGCACGATTTACCCCAATCCCAGTCTTTATCGCCACGGGGTGAACAGAGACTGGGTGGATTAGGATTCTCAACACACATCCACTGGCCTAATCGCTTGGGCTGACGATGACTTGGATCCAGGCAGGTGGGCCCGGATTGTTCCAGGTCCGCCTAGATTTACTCTAAAAAGGGATTAGGTAAGAACAGCTGGAACTCAGCTGCTAGGCCACTCCAGTCCCAAGGCTGAGCTGGGGACTCCCAGAAGAAGACAGTGCTTTGGCCAAAGGCTTTGAAGAGAAGGAGAAAGAACAGAGGCCAGACAGGTGGGAGGGCGGGGTTGACAGTCATGTCATATCCCTGCTCTGGATCTTCACCGAAGTGCTTTGCCCACAGAGTTGATTATAAACCCCTCACCTAAAAATTGTAAGTACACTTCAAAATGGCCCCAAGCCGCCTTTGTCGGGTTATTGTCACTTGTCCCCTGTTCCCGGCCTCCACTCCAGCCGTGGCAGGCTTCTCCCTGCTGTGTACCTGCCCCCAGCCCTTGCTGAAGGTTCTTTCCTAGTATCTGGAATGGTCTGTCCACCATCTTGACTGGCTGAATGCTACCCCCTCACTGGGGATCACCTGTCACTCTATAGTCCTCATTCTTGATCCCCCACTCCACTCAAGCTTGTGTGATCTCATCTGCCTCGAACACAGACCACTTTGTGAAAGCAATTAGCACCTCTGCTTTCTGTGAAGTTCCCTTGTGAGAGCAAACTGGCCTACCGGCTACCTGGACAGGCTTCTGAGTCAGGAAGACCTGGGGTGAAGCTTTGCGCCACCCCTCATTAGGCGTGAGATGGAGATCGGGGGCAAGTTACTTAGAAACAGCAACAATGGCAATAATAACAATAGCCACCACCTACTAGGTGGTCACTGTGACCCAGGCACCTACCAGGTGGTCACTGTGACCTAGGCATCAGGCGTCCATGGACTCATTAAATACTTGCAAGAACCCTAGGAGGCGTGTTGCCATGACCTTTGTCTTGCTCATGAGAAAACAGAAGCCAAGGAAGGTTAAATTATTTTTTTCAGGGTTACAGGGTCATTATGCTGAGGAACCAGGCTTTGGACTTAGTTTGGTTCCAGACCTCATGTTTTGGCCACTATGCTACAAGGCACTGCCCTCTGGGCCTCTCAGTTTTCTTATCTGTAAAATGGGGGTTACACTAATATCCTCCTCATAGAATGCTAATGAGCATTAAAGAAGATAGTACAAGAGAAGTGCTCAATAGTGTAGTGCTTAATAAGCCACAGCTGCTGTCACTGCTGGGCAGGTGCTGGTCCTGTCCCTCCTCTTGCCTGGGAGCTGAGCAGGAGGCGGCACGTTCTCTGTCCCTGTAGCCTTTCACCCTGCGCCCACACGCTCACCCCTTGCAGCCGTGAAAGGCCCAGGAGCTGCAGGACTGTCCCAGGTCCAAATAGATCGAGGAAGGGTTGGAGCACTTTCCTAGAATTTGGGGACACTTGGTAATTCTGGACCTCTGAGCCATGGTGGTTTTCTACTTTTACTGCATTTAGCTCCCTCTCCAAGTCCTGTTTTATCCGATCTATGCAACTCCTCTGCCTGAGGTCCCGGCGGGTACTTCAACTGGATGTTTTCTTTTCATTCTCCTCCTCTCTCTCCTCCCCTCCTCCACCACGGCCCACATTTCCCATCTCCAGGAGCTAAGCATCAACCCGGGTCCCCAGCCCAGTAGCCAGAGTTTTGGAATCAGGGCCTCTCACACCGGGGTGGTCTTTAGGATTCGAGGTGATTTACGCAGGAACGCCTCTTCCCCTGTTTGAAGTTAGTTTCTCGTTGGGACATTATGGGAGGACGCCTCATCCCCTTTTTCTGAACAAACTTGGCACAGACAGAAGCCAGAAGTTCCGAGTCTCCCACGCTGGAGTCAAACGGCCCTACCTCTACATACGTTTCCTCCAGTAACACCATCCCTGATTCCTTTGCGGAAACAAACACAAACACAACTCTTTATTTAAACTACAACCTCCCTGCCCAGGTCTGCTAACTTGTGGGAATAAGGTATGTCTGATTCTGTCCCTGGGGAATTAAAATGTGCTTTATGTAAACCCAGAAGATAATTCACAAATAATCCTTCAAATTAATAATGTCTAAAAGATGAAAGTTATCAGTTTCCTTCCTACCTCCAGTTTATTATCAGTGGTGCAATTAAATTCTACTTTCTGCTGTGGTTTGAACACTTCATAGCTGGGGAGGGCTCTCTCCTGAGACCTTCGCAGGGACAGGCCGGGCTTCATAATTAGGACAGCTCGCAGGCCTCGCCTCTGGGGGGGATGGGTCAGGGCTGAGCTCATGAAGCAGCCCTGCTCAGCGGCCCCACCAGGTTGGCAAAGCTGTCTCTGCGTGCAGCTGGAGAGGCCTGGGGGGCTGGCATGCATGTAGAGGGCGCCCGCCGTGCCAGGCAGCCTTCCTGGCCAGGCCGCCTCGCTCCTTATGCTACTGGCTTCACGTTCTCACGGGGCCGTGGCTTCTCTGCAGTAAAGTCAATCCCCACTTCTCGGTTTTGCGCTTGTTGCTGATTCTGCCTGCAAACCCTGCACATCCTCATTTTCATTCTGCTTCTTAAGGCTTCCTGTGCTGATGACAATGCCACAGGGGCCTGTGGCCAGTGACAAGGGTGAAAGAACCACAGAGTAGTGATGATGGAGCCTTTCCAGAATGAAGGGCCCGATGTTCTGCTCCTTGACAGGCACCACCTGTCTGTGAGTTTGGACGAGCCCTGTCTCGGGGGGGTGGGGCTCACTGTGCCATCTACACAGGGCCAGGCCGTGAGAACTGTGACACGAGCCGGTTCTCAGCCCTGCCTCTGCAGGCAGACAGCCTGGGTTGGAGGCCTAGCTTGCTGGCCGTGTGAGCTTGTGTGAGTTATTTGACCTGTCTAGTCTTCAGTCTTCTCATTTGTACAGTGGTGATATCAGTACTCCCTGCCTCGTGGGGTTGCTGAGGTTGAAAACACAATCATGCCTGTAAAGCGGTGATCACGGTGTCTGGAACCCCGTAGGTGCTCAAAAAAAGCCATTTTGAACGCTATACATCAGTTCTGAGCTTTATAAACGATTTATACCAAAAGATTCATGAGAAACAAGGTCTACCCTCACCCCGCCCCCCTCTAAAACCTTTGAAAATAAGATAGACTTTATGAAGCTCCGATTTACCCACCACTCTAGAGGAATGCCGCTTAGCAGGGTCTGTGCTAATCGCTCTTAATCATTTCAAGAACCTTCCCCAGAGACTGGGGAAGGACTCTCAGCCCTGAATAAGGGATAGTATAAGATGCCCTGGGTCTCTGTTGGAGTCTGGGCTCCTGCTTTCAGGGCAGGAAGGTGTCTCAGGGATGTGGCCACAGATACTACCAGGAGCTTCGGTTGTGGCCCTGAAAAGTAGGAGCGAATAGGCTCCTATATCAGTTTCCCACTCCCGTCCACCCTCATCCTCCTCTGCCGATTCCTTTGAGCCACTTGGGCAGAGACTTCTGGTGGTAACTGCAGAGGCAACGTTAAAACTATTGAACAATTGGACAAAACCAAGCTATGATGCTAGAAGTCAGAAAAGTGGTCCTCTCGGTGTTGGGCTAGGGGCTTATTGACTACTCGAGACCTGAGAGAACTTTCCAAGGTGTTGAAAGGCTCCATCTCTTCATGTGGCTGCTGGCTGCAAGGTATACACAGATGTACAAAATCATCAAGCAGCGCGTTTGGATTTGTGCAGTCTGCTGTCTACAGCTGCACCCCAGTGAACAACACTTCTGTCCAAAATGCAGGTGGGACGCGGTCTAGGCCGTTCCCCTCTCTCACGGCCTGCCCGGCCTGCGTTATTCTGGAGACGCTGAAAGTTCTAAGCGCCCGTAGCCATCACACCTCCTTATCGTCCTCCACCAGTGTGTTTAGACCCACAGGGGATATTTATATCCGCAGCCACTTCTCTACATTTGATCTGGAGAGGAGAGGAGAGTTCTATGTGTGCATGTCTATATATAGGGCCGTTTACTTCTTTCAGAGAGCAGGAGGATTCTAGCTCCACTGTGTTTTGTGTCTGAGCAGACACTCCTCACACACACTGGGCCGGGGACCCAGTCAACAGCCTTGCCTTTCTCCCTTGTCTGAGGCGAGATGCTAAGACTGACCTTGATGACAACCGTGGGGATCGCCAGCACCGTGGACTTCTGCTTGGCCAGGACATCCCTGGTCTCGTTGACACGAGCTGTGACGAAGAAGTGCAGGGACGCCTGCTCCAGCAGCTGACCCATGTACTCGCCGGCCTGGACCAGCACCTCTTGCTTCTTGGCTGGCGGGAGGAAGAACAGGCCCAGGGTCAAGACCTGAGACGGGTCTGCTTTGCTCTCCCCTAAGGTCCCCAGCCCTCCCCACGTTAGCTCAGCGGCCCCCGGAACACAGCACAGGCGAGGGACACTGGAGTGAATCGGGGACAAGCTCTCTGCTTCTTGTGCAAAGAATGTGCTGGACATTTAATATTCAGCCAAGTCTTACTGGAGAAAATGTGTCGAACTTTCTAATCAGTGCTTTTGCTGTTGTAAAAGGAAGGCCATGGCAAAGATGTTTCACATGGAGGGCCAAGGTGTTTTAACTGTGGCTTTGATTTGGGTAGGTTTAGTCCCCAAATGGTACATGTGGGGTGGTGAAGTTCCAAGGCCACCACTCCATGTGTTGACCCCTTGTGGAAAAGGAAATGTTTCATCCAGGCCACGGGCCATACTTGGGCAAAACTGTCAACTATCTAAACTGTCCTTGTAGTGCTCTACATTTTCTCTCTGGCTTTTTCTGCACCAATCTGATATCATGATTTTTATATGTACAAGAAAGAAGCTGTTGGAACCAGTTCCCACCAAAGGCATTCAACAATTGCCAAGCCCCTCCCCATTTATAATGTAGAAGACCTCTGTGCCAAATGCGTGTTTCTCAAGCCACCGATGTCAGTGTTTTGGTGCTGAGGATAAGCAGTGGGGATGGCACTGGGAGGATGAGGGGTGGTCCTGGCTCCCCTCCCATCTCCATCTGGCTGAGGACGGTGAATTCCAGCTTGTGGCTCTGACCCACTTTCTCTACCACCCCCATTTCCCAGAGCCCAGGACTCTAGAGTGCAGAGGGCAGTTCTTCTGCAGGCCAAGCCCAGGAGTGGCACCTGCTGCTACCTGGGCCGAGCCAGGTGCCTGTGCTGCATCCACAGCTGGCAGGCCCAGCAGGTGCATGGGTGATCACGCCTCCATCCCCACACACAGGGAACAGACTCTGTGACACTCACAGAGCTGCACATCTCCACTGCTTCCCTGCCCGGCATATGGCTTCCTGCCAAGTTACTGCGGGAAACAGTTCCCCTGGCCGGTAGCTGAGTGCCCCGGGGGCAGTTCACGTAGTCCACCACACTAAGCAGCAGCCTGTGGGGAGGACGGGATGCTGCTTGTGGGCAGACAAGCCCCAAGGCAGGGGGAAGGGCTCCGCTTGCCACTGGCTCACAGGTGAGTGCGTATGGAGCTGTGCTCGTCACCCGTGGGGGGACTGTCACACCTGGACTGGCTCCGTAGCAGCTTGCTCCAGACCCTGAAGACCAAAGAGGCTGGGAAGGCCTTGGGCAACACCTCAACTTGGAAGTCTCTGTACAGACGTGCAGGTGCTGTGCCTGTTTCCAGCCTTCGAACTGAAGAGTTCTCAGTCTTGGCTCCACGGCACAATCACCAAGGGACCCTTAAAAACTTGCCATGCTGGATCCCAGCCCAGACCAATTAAATCAGAGCCTTGGAGGTTGGGGCCTGGGCATCAGCATTTTTAAAAGTCCACAGCTGACTGTGATGTGCAGCCAGGGTTGAGAAGGCCTGCTCCAAAGACCAGGGGTCCCCACAGAACCAGCAGGTGGAAGCCTTGCTTCTGGAGTGGGAGTGGCCCTTCCAGTCGAGGCTCTGGCTGGTTCCCAGTGTAGTCTGCAGACCAGGGCGCCGTGACCATGTCAGGTCAGCTGCACTTGTGAGAGATGCAGGTTCTGCATTTGAATGAGGTCCTAGAGGTGCCTATTCAGGTGTGAGCAGCTCTGAGAGATGGGAGGTTCTAACAAAATAAGGCGGGAGTTAGAGAAGCATTAGGGTGGACTCAGGAGGGTCTGGGTTTGAAATTCAAAGTCCTGCGTCCCTGGGACCCCATCACCCTTGGCAAACTGGGAAGGCGGGTCATCCCAGACCGGTGGTTGTCAATGGTGGGCAATTTTGCCCTTCTTCCCCCTGGGATGTTTGGCAATGCCTGGAGACGTTTTTGTTGCCACAGCTGAAGTGGAGGGTGGCTTACTACTGGCATCTGGTGGGTAGGGGCCAACGACGCTGCTAAACCTCCTGCGGTACACAGGATAGTCCCCATGACAGAGAATTATCTGGCCCGAAATGTCAATTTGCTGAGACTGAGGATCCCTGCCCTGAGCCATGCTGATTATTAGGATGTATTAGTCTATTCCAGGCAAGCAGTAAACAACTGGCTTGGTGCTATTCCACTTAGAGCCAGCTCTTTGAAGATATGACCTTGCCTTGACCTTGGCCCCTGAATTCTGCCTTTTCAAATGACCCACTCATAATTGCCTTCTTTGGACCTGAGCCTGGACCCTGCTTCCTCCATGGCTCCCTTAGCAACTAATTACTTCCCCTATCCAGAGGAGGGAGGCTCTGGCTCTCCCCTGATACAACCTCAGATGAGGACAATGTGGTTCTTCGTGTCCCCGGATCTGGATGGATGGAGTGGCAAAGTGGCAGGCCTTGGAGAACATGCATTTTGCCTCCAGCTGCCTCCAGTGATAATTTTTTGAAAACAGACTTCCTGTGGCTATTTCTAGAGGGCTGTGTTTGACCACTGGGTTTCTTTAGGCTGGTGGGATGTGCCTGGCTTCTTCGCAGAGGGTCTAGCTACCTTTATAATTTCAGCATCAGGACCCCTTTCTTCTCCAAGGTAGAACACTCCCTAAGTCACAGCACTAAAGAAACCAGGCTGTGTTTCAGAGCCCAAGAGAACAGTGCTCCTGAAATAGTATGTTACGTAAGTGCTGTGTTTTGCCACTGCACAAGAAATTGTTCTAGATAAAGTTTATTAAACGTGGCAAGGGAAAGAGGAATAGATTTTCACTCTATGTGCAGGGGGCTGGGATGCTGCCAGTATCGTTTACAGTGTCTGGGGAAAGCCAAGGGAGACACAGACTGGAGCTGCCGCATCTCTTTTCCAAAAAGCAAAGAAAACTAAATATAGCCAAGTGGAAATGATAGCACCTTTGAAGGTACCAGGAGGTTTAAGTTATTCAGATCTTCCAAGCTGATTCTAGCACACACATTCCCTGTAATTATCAATCTGGAAAGTTTGCCTCCCATTTTGCTTAGAGGACTGACTCTGCAATAGAAGCATCTAATGCTTGATAGAGGTCTAGAATTATGTCTTCCAAATGCTTGGAAGATGTGTTTTGCAATATTTGACGCTTTTTGTAACATTCTGCAATTTATTCTAGATTGGAATATGCAATTTATTGCATGCCAGTTAATGCCACCTACCTGCAGGGCAAAGGAACAAAGAGTCTCCGGTTCCCTTCAAGTTATTCAGGACAAGTCCTAGGTTTGGCCAAGTGGGTGGGAGCGTGATCCTACTGACTCAGGCGTAAGTTTGGTCGGCTGTCCCTAGATCAATGACTGACATGATGATAAGCATTCCATTCTAGCCTCCTCACTCACATGAGCTCGTTCTTTAATTGGAGTAGAGAGAGAAGAGGAAGGAGATTGAGACACAAAGCTCTTGTGAAATGGGAAAAGGCTGGTGTTTAGTTCCCATCTAAAGATCTGGGCTAGACTGCAGGTGATGAGGACACAGGGAAGGTAACTGGCCCACCTGGGGCCACGTTTGTCCTGAACTGGCTCATTGTCATTGCCTGAATGGGACTTGGGTTCTATTACCTGCTTTGCTGCTAACTGCCGCGTGTGGCCTTGAACACATCAACTCATCTTTCTAGCTTCAGTTTCCCCCAATGTAAACATGTTGAAAGTTACCATTTATTGAAAGTCTACCATGTGCACAGCATGTCATATATATTATCTCATTTGGTTTTCTCCACACTCCTTTTCTCTCATAACACGTAGCCAATTCATAAGCTGCTCAGGTGGGTTCCACCTTCAGAACATACCCAGATCTGACCAGTTCTCACTACCCCCCTCACTGCCACCACCACCTCTCGGCTGAATGATTGCAAAAGCATCCTAACTGGTCTTTAAGCTTCAGGCCTACTTCTGCTTCAGTCTCTTCTCCACACAGCAGCTGGAATGATCTTTCAAAACTTAAGTTAGATCATGCCACACTCCTGCTCAAAACCCTCTAAGGCAGGGGTCCTCAAACTTTTTAAACAGGGGGCCAGTTCATTGTCCTCAGACCGTTGGAGGGCCGGACTATAGTTTAAAAAATCTATGAACAAATTCCTATGCACACCGCACATATCTTATTTTGAAGTAAAAAAAAAAAATGGGCAAAAACACCCGCATGTGGCCCGCAGGCCGTAGTTTGAGGACGCCTGCTCTAATGGCTCCTCAGCTCACTTGACATCAAGGGCAAAGTCCTTACGAGGGCCTACAATTCTTTATATGATCTTCACCCACCACTTTCCCTTTTGCCAACTTTGCTTCCAATTCTAGCTCCACACTGCTCACTGAATACGTTAGACATGTTCTGGCCCCAGGGCCTTTGCACATGTGGTTTCTTCTGGCTGGAATGCTTACTTGTGCCCTTCTGTTAGGTCTCTGTTAAATGTCACCCTGTTAGAGACATTTAACAGAGACCTGACTGCCCAGCTATCCCACTGCCACCAGCACTCCCTGCTCCCTCTACCTGCTTTACAGTTGATATTATCCATATAATCATACTATATATTCACTTGTTTGATTTCTTACTGTCCGGCTCCCCCATGAGACCAGAAACTCCATAAGGGGAGGGCATTGCTACGTCTCCAGCACAAAACAGAACTTGGACTTGCAAGCACTAAATAAAGGTTTGGGGAGACCAATCCTGTGGAGTGGGTGGGTTGTTCTCATTTACAGATGAGGAGGGAGAGCTCAGATTGCTTGAGTAACTTGTCCAGGGAAATAGCCGGTAGGTAACACAGCCGTCCCTTACATACAGAGTTGTCTGACTGCAAGGCTCAGGCTCTCTGAAATCACATGTGGCAGCCCGTTTCAAGCAATCATGGTGACTGTTGTCCTCTTCAGTCCTTTACACTGACTCTCCTTTTCTATGGGGACTCCCTTTCCCATCTCTAGGAAGAGGAAAAATGTTAGACCTTTCAGTTTCCAAAAAAAATACCACAGTGATTTGTTAATTATTAGCAATATCAATGAAGCTAGGGAGATTTACTTCCGTTTGGTTTGTGTAGGTTTCTTGGAAATAGAATTTTTAGGAATAGTTTCCCATTTTTCTAAAAATATTTCTCTAAAGCTTCAGCAAGGGTACTGTGGGTTGTGACATTCAACAGAGACAGAGAGCTTGAGAACAATTGAGACATGTGGTTTGTCATCCCAGGGGGGCATATCAGTCTTGCTTGCCTCTGCTTTGTAAAAATTATTTGAATATCTTTTTTTCTCCTTTCTTTTTTTTTTTTTTTAGTGCCACATGTCAGGTCAATGGGAATCGGTGCCCTGAAATATTCAGGTCCTTGCAACCTGCTATCTCTAACTTGACATTCACTGCCTGGAGTCCAGCTTCTCACAGTTGACTCATGTTGCCAGTCACGTGGCCAACTGTTGTGCCCACCAAACACTAGCACCTGGGAAATGAGACTGGCTGAAATTGTAATCCCCAATGTAACCAGTGGCATGCGGATCCCAACCTGCTTAAAATATTCTGCATTTTTATAGTGCTGAAAATGCTTGGAAGGCGTGTGCACAAGGATGAGAAGGAGGCCCCAGAAGAGATGGCGGAGAGAACAAAGCCATCCACAGTCTCTGGAGGGCAATCTCTGGGGATGGGTTCTCTCTCTGCCTATCAGAGCATTTTTAAGAAACAGTCTACACACACGCCTTAGATCTCCCTGCTTTCTAGACGGTAAGACAAAACACACCATTCCTTCTGGGCAGCCCCCAAAAGACTTCCCTAAATTGGGAGAAAGGCACCACCTGAGAGCCCATTTTCTGAGATGGGTCATTTAGACGTGTGTTTTACAAACTTTCCTGTGCACTCCAATCCCCTTGGGATCTTGTCAAAATGCAGATTTTGATTCAGGAGGTCTGGGGTGGAGCCTGAGATCCTGCATTTCTGATAAGCTCCTGGGAGATGCTGATGCCCCTGGTCCCTAGACCACACCTTGAGTAGTAAGAAGTTAAGTTCCATCTACTTCCCAGGACCCATGGGACTCTAGGCTTTGAAAATTTCAACATTTACTTCTATGCATCAGATGTGAAGATGAAAGCTGAGGCTAGTCTAGAATAGAGGATCACGCTACTGAGCTCTGGGAGATAATGTTAACTTGCACAGAAAGCTGTCCTAGCAAACACGGAGCCAGGTAGCAAGTCCTGGAGAGAACATGCCCTGGTTAGCTTACAGGACAAGGGCTCCAGCGTCACTTCGAATGTCTCCTTCTTGAATTCTGCCTTCGCCACTCCAGTGTAGAAGGTGATGCTGCCTGAGAGATAGGCTGAGATGGTGTAACGGCTGGGGCTGTTGTTCTGGAAGGTGATGGAGAGCTTGAAGTCTTTCCCCAGCACGGCATTTTCCACTTCAAAGTCCATGTCTACGTTAGACCTTGGTTTGACAACACTTTCTGTGTTGAGAGGCTTTTTGGCTCCGTACATCAGGGCGGTTTCTAGGGCTAATCTCTCTTCTTCTTGACCTAGGAGAGATCCAGAGACAATGACAGGGAAAAAGAATTGCAATCCACAAAGAGAAAGTCACATCAATAGACATGTTGCATACTGTGCTCACCGGAGTGTCTCCACAGCCTCATGACCTCTCTGGGCGGCAGATGCCACCATTATTCCTCTGTTACAAATTCTGCTAATTCAGATTCCCAGAGAGTCTGTGACCTGCCTGGGTGGCCGAGTCTGCAGGTGGCAGTGCCAGGGCCTATCTAGAAAGGGGTGTGCTAAGAGTTGTTTCTCCAGTGCCACTATTTCAGGGGTCAGCAGATACAATTGGCAAAATCTGACTCTTCTCAAACTGTGGTGTGAATTTGCCTCCCTTCTTGAGTCCTAGCCACGTGGCAAGGACTTGGGGACCTCTGGGCATTGATCATGGAAATTATTGCCTCTTGCCATTCCACCTCCTGCAGTATAAAATCTCTTCAGTTTATGGATCCCCAACAAGACTGCCTTCCCCATCCTGCCTTCCACTTGGGCCTGTCCACTTGCTCTTTGCTGAGTTGACCTGGAGGGCTCCCGCCCTGCCTTCCCCCACCTCCCTCCCACCCCACGCAGAGATTGCAAACCACGAGCTGCCCCAGCACACAGGGCTCTGGCAAGACATCAACAGGCCTTCCCTGTCCCAGCGCTCTCAGGTCATACCCCAGAGGAGGGCTGAGCTGTGTAGAGCCCCTGCATGTCCTCCGGCACCACTAGCCCATCAGAGGCTCTGAGATGAAGCCCTACAGCAAGGAGGCCTACTTACTTTTCTTTAATGTAAGGTCTCCCAAACTCATCTGACGTTGGATGTGGTTTTTTGAGGGATCTCTACTGGCCTGTGGCAGCCCACCCGCGCTCTAATGCCGTCTGACGTGCGTGTGCTGTTTTGAGGAAAATGTCTTGTGTGGGGTTTCCGAGGTGGTCGTGATAGAGACGAAGGTGTGGGAGGAGAAGGGGTCAGCTCTGGAGGAAGGAGAAGGGAGCTGTGTGTAGGCGAGGAAGCAGGAAACACAGACATGGGTCAGGCCTCAGAGAGAGCCTGCGCCTCCGCTGACGCGCAGGGGCGGCAGAGCTTCGGAGAAAGTGCGTGGCCTTGGGGACAGGGCTGGTGGAGGTGCAGAGGGGTGGTGGCCATTCTGTTTTCCACCCTAAATAGCTTTGGGTTTATGCCTGTGCACCGTGGAGGACAGCATGAAGAGATGAAGGCCAATTCTTTGGCTTGTAAAACTGGTCATGAGAATGGCTAGCAGAAAAAAATCACTTTAAAACATGAACTCTGGCTTTTATAATTATGTTAATTTTAAGATATTGCCTTCTATTTTACCTAGTTAATAATGAAATAGAATGGTGATTAAGAGGCCAATTAATCACAATAACTACCACTGAGCGCTAACTGTGAGCTGAGCTTTGGGATAAGTGCTTTTGTGTATTATCTCATTTAATCCTCATAACAGCTCTACAAGGAAGCCACTGTTAACACCATCAGTTTCCTTGTTTGGAAAACAAGGGTGCCTGCATCCTAGGGGTGTTAGGTGGAATAGAGGTGGTAGGTGCATAATAAGAGGAAGCTACTCTGCAAAGACAGACAATGCCAGCAGGTGGGGTGTGTGTGTGTGTGTGTGTGTGTGTGTGTGTGTGTATTAACGATTCTCCTGACTGTCAGGACTACAGGGATGTGCCAGAAACAGCTGGCCCAGGACAAGCCTTGGCTGGAGTTGGTGTTCACAGGTCCACAGGAGGAGACAACACTGAAGCGAAGGAGAGGCAGGGTGAGGACAGTGCAGTGGAGCATGTCAGCAGGAATCATCTGGCATGTAGGTCCGTGAGAAAGAAAGCACCATCGATTCTCACTCTGGATGGGGGCCAAATGTGCATTTAGGCACAATGTAGGAGGCAAATCCGAGCAGCAGGAATCTGATCACAGAGGGGCCACCTTCGGGGAGAGGAGCTGAGCTGGCCCAGGCGAGGGACGGGGAGAGGGAGGCTTGCAGCGTGCTGTGAGCAACTGTGCAGCGCGTGGCAGTGCAGGCGCCTGGAGCTTTCCTCAGGAGCGTCCCTCTGGGGCAGCCAGGGAGAGGCAGGCTGGGCTGTTGCGGGAAGCGCAGGCCCAGAGAAGAGGAAAGAACTGCAGGGTTTTCCCAGAGCAGGGCACAGTCATTGCTGTTTCCTACAGTTACGCTCTGTGCTCTGGTGTCTTCCATAATTCAGGGCCATGGGCAAAATTTTAGTGCTATGAGAAATTTATCCAAAGCCAGATTTTATCTTGTGAGATTCCTCTGTGGGAATCTCCAGGCACAAGGTCAAAAAAAATCTTCGTGTTAACTAGGATGTAATAAGACAGCCCTTTTATGTTGGATGAAACCTCTTCTTATGGTTTTGGCCTTAGGTCCACTGTCACCTCCTCAGTCCTCCCCCCTCACCCTGTGTAATGTGAACGCAAACCCTAGTCCTCTCATCTCTCACTAACACATGCCTGGTTTTCATTCCTCTCCTTGTCACAGCACTAGTCACTGTGTGACATTATCTCCTCTGCCGGAATGCAAGCTCCGTGAGAACAGGGACGCGGTCTGACTTGTCCATCTCTGTCTGTGTCCCCAGAATCTGGGGCCCGACCTGCCACGGAGCATCTGAAGGATGGCCGTTTGGAGAAGCACTTTGCTTTCAGCCAGAGGCAAAACTTTCATCTTAATACCAGGCACTAAACAGTCCTGGTATAGGACATTTTATGTTTAATTAAGCCCCCCTGTGGAAGTGTCACCTCAGTGACCATTCATTTGTCATTTCATGCTGTGGGAGCCCCTATAATCTTCCAGGCACCGTTCTTGGCACAGACAAGAAACACGGCCTTTCCCTCACAGGTACCAAAAGAACAGGTGAAGAACGGTCGTAGCACAGATATGCTCATCACAGATGCTGGGACACAGGTTGGCCGAGGTGCATGGGAACATGAGGTGGCAGGGGAGGCTTCCTGGAAGTATTTTTTCCTACACAGCCAGGGCAAAGCCAGGGAGGCAGGTGAGAGCTTGGCTTGTTGGGGGAACTGCCAGAGGCTCGGCTGGCTGCTGGGCGGATACCTGTGGGCACAGTGAGGAGGTGCCGGGAGGGGGGCGGGCAAAGGCCAGCTAATAAGAGGCTGTGTGAGTTAGGAAGGGAATGCCCTGGAGGCAGGAGGAGAGTGAGGGCTTGGAAGCAGAGCCGGAATAGGCTTACATTGCAGATAGTATCACTTTAGCAGCAAGGCAGGGGTTAGACTGAGGGGAGGGGAGGCTGAGGAGGGAAGGTGGGATGAGGAAGCTAGAGCAGGTATTTTTCCAAGAGAAAAATAATCATAGCCCAGGCTAACAGGAAGACTATGGCAGCAATAACAGAACTACTAGCAGTAGTGGGACTAACTTCACTGAACATGCTCTGTGCACCGGCACTATAGTAAGGATTTTACGCACCAGATACTGTTTAATTTTTGGATGGTGATCATGGAGCTGGAGGGGAGGGGATGCATTTGAAGGGACATCTAGAGGATTTGCTGTTTGACTCACTTGTAATTTGCTAAATTTGGGTGGATGGTGGTTCTCTTCACCAGGGGAGCATAGGAGAAAGAGATCTGGGATGGGCAGGGGAGTGAGAGAAGGTGGCATTTGGGAATGTGGGACATTTAGAGAGAGTCTGGGCAGAGACACAGACTTGGGGTGACCAGGATATACGTGAACGTTAACACCAGCTATGCAGGAGGATCATAAGGATTGGGACCTAGAATGAAGTGACATTCAGAGGGAAGGTATAGTTGCAGAAAGAGGGAAAAAGGTCAGGTGGGTGTGGAGGAACCAGGATAGAGTGGCCTTGTGGAAACAAAGAGAAGAAAAGATTTCAAGAGAGGGGAGTGAACGACAGCACCAGGAAGTGTAGGAGGCCATGGAAGATGAGGCCTGTGAGACCTTTATTGGGCAGTGTTGGTAACCAGGAGCAGCACAGCCCCAAGGCTATGCGGGTCGCAGGAATCAGGGTGCAGGACGGAGTGTCGCAGGTCACAAGTCCAGGGAGGCGAGAGGGAAGGCAGAATGGGGTATGTCTGGTAGGAAATATAGTGTTGAAAAAGACTTTTGTACATGTATTTTTAAACACAGGACACCCTTGAGCCTGCTTGAAGGCTCCCTGGAGGGAGAAAATCGAGGAGAGGAGGAAATACCGGTGACAGAGGAGGTAACTGACGGAGCAGAGAGACAGCGAGGTCAAGACACCATTGTCAAGGAAGATATGCTGCCCGGAGAGAAGTTCTCAGGATTCTAGTTTTCAAAGTTTTATAGTTTCTTAAGTGTATATTTTAGAAAAAAGTTATATAGTTAATATTAAGCTTTAGTAAGTCGAAAGTGAAAAATGATTTTTCCATGATTTAACTCATTAATATAATTAATTCCTAAATCTAGTCATAATTCCTTCCCCATGGTTTTACTCATCTCCATATTTCAGTGTCCGGCCAGCACTTGCGGGTCAGAGAAATTACAGGAGCGACCGAACGGTGAGGGTCGGGATGGTAAGTGCACGGCCTTGGGGCAGCCAGCCCGCACTGCGCGCTGGTGGCAGACGACGTTAGCCAGTCACCGTTCCCAGCGCACTCGGGTGCAGGCTCAGCGTCTTCACAGCAGCACCCCACTCAGTCATTTCCACAGTCAGCATGTGAAATGTGTGTGCCACCCTTGATTAAGGGACTAATTATCCACTTGGGACCACACTCCGGCCCAGAGGTGGGATGACTCGTCTCTTACAACCATCTCTGTGGACTCAGGGGTTCTTCTCGCTGGACCAGACTGTGGTGTTCCTCTCCTCGAGTCCCGCCTTCTTGCCGAGACCTCAGGTGTCTTCCTCATGCAGAGGTGATGCGTTTTATTTGTGTTAATCTAGGGTCCACCCTGGCCCAGCCCCCAACTCCTCTTTCGTGGACTGGTTTTTGGTCTTTACTCTTGTGGTCTCTGATCCTGTCCTGTTCCTGATTTGGCCTTCACTGTCCCCTCCACACTGAGAGCTAGTGGCAGCTGTGCTCTGCTCTGTGGTTTCCATGAGCTGTCTGGGCGCGGACCGCGAGGACAGCTCTCTCACTGCTGCTCCCAGCTGCCTGCCGGCTCGCCTTTTGTTCTCTGCACTGTCTGGTCAGGACTTCTTCCAAAGTAAGACAGTTCACACCACAGTCCCTGCCTTGCTACCTTTTCTTGGGGAATTCTTTCCCCAGCTTCACCTGCCAATCCTCGCCTACCCTTTGGGTTGAGTTACCCATCGCTAACTCCCCTTCGGAGCTCTCCCTGCCAGCGGAGTCTGGGTTTCCAGTCCTTCCCTGCGCCCTGCCACACCTGTCCGCCCCGTGGCAGAGTAGTTTGCACCCAGCACGGCGAGGGCCACGTCTGCTTTTCCCTCCGGCTGGGAGGGAAGGCGGGGCTGTGCGTGCCTCCAACCCTGCCCAGCCCTGCATGTGGCAGGTGGTAGGGGCAAGCTGTTGAGTGGATGAATGTATAAATGAGTGAACGGTGCAGCTAACTTTTTCTACAAACCCTGCTTTTTGCCTTTCTAACCTTTTTGCTTGTAACTCTATAGTAAGAGGGCATTGCTTGTTAGTTTTGTTCTATTGTGCCTATATTATTTTTAACTTCCCTTTTAGGAAAAAGTAAAAAAAAAAAAAAGTCTTTGCATCTATGTAGTGCAATAGAAGAAAACCAACAGGAGAGGAGAGGGAACCATTTCAGAAATACAGTAAAAATTCACTAGTTCAGATGACAAAAATTTGCCATTTCTGAGACTATGCATAAGAGTTCTCAATTCAGCAAGCTTTTTCTTTATAGTGCAAATTGCTTTTGTAAATAATAAGAGCAGGGAAATTGTCTAAAATATTTAAAACAAATTCTGCACTCCTTAGCATTTCAGGAATACCAATGAATATTTAGGTATATGGTAATACTTGTCATTTTAATCCATTCACTGAAAGAAATGCTGCTCCTAAGAACCCCTGGCAGTGAAGCATTTGCAAAATATATTCTGTGTTCCCCATCAAGACACCCAAGGTCCTCCACCTCCTGGCTGCTACTGACCTTGGGCAGCTTTGTCTCCAGCCACTGGGCATTCTGAGCTTGATGCATTAGTAAGGCCTACAGGACCCTAAACACATGGGGCAGCTTCACACCTCCTGCCTCTGTTCATGTGCCCCCTGCCTGGAAATCTCTGTCCAGCTTTCCTGAACTCAGGTCTCTCACTTCTCTTCTGCTTTTTCTGAATCTCTTGGTGGGACTGAATGCCACTCCTCCTTGTTTCCAAAGCCCCCTCTGCACAATAATCCTATCACTTGGCCCAGGACAGAAACTGGGTCCTACTTACTCTGAGACTCCCAGCACCAAACCGATGGCAGACATAGAATAGACAGTATTGACTGAGATAGAAGTGAACTCCACAGTGTCATTTGAAACATTCTATACAATAAAAATTGACAATCCCCCACCATAATATTATTTTATAATTGAAATTGGCCTTTGACTTAATTGGCCTGAATTATGGAGACTGTACAGTCCTACTTATATTGTTATTTTCTACCTTTGTAGGGCTTCTGTGATAATTCAGTGGGATGACTTATCTGAAACTAATTTGTAAAGTACTAAACACATGTGAAGTAGTTATTTAAATTTCTATTATTGAACTAAAATTACATTAGTTATACAGTGTTTTCTAAAAGGATTATTTAAAATTAAGGCTCTTGTAGGCAAGAACATATTCTATATTCTGTAAAAATAGATCTGACTTTAAACCAAGTCATCTCATAAGCCACATGAGGGGGAATTCTGCTCAAAGCAAACACAAAACTCATGAGAGTTTATACTTATGCTCTTGCTACCAAATGCTGCAAACACCAGTGCATTCTCTGGGACACATCTTGGAGTGACAGTGAATAAATACTAAGTGGACTTGAGCAAATAAATCTTCATTTGGTTGTAGTAAACTACCTTCTTGGAATTTGTAAGTATCAGTAACATCCTTCATGCCATCTCCTCCGATTTCTTTGGTCACAATTAATTTCCCAATGTGAGTGGCATCCACAGCTTCCACCACGTGAGTGCCGTCTTTCTTAGCTGTGATGTAGACAAGGTCGCTGTTGACCTGGAAACAGGAGGGGACAGCGTCAGCCATCATCAAATGTCCTTGTCACTAAAATCTCTACCTCTCCATAGTGTAGTCATCCAGAGATCCCTGGAGCTAACATGCTCTTTTCTCTGAGGCATTGGATACACAGGACTAAGCTGGTTTTTCACACGTTCTGTAGGGGAATCCAGTTTAGATTCATCATCACTATTTTAAATGAAGAATTTTTGAGACTGGGGCAATCGGTTGTCTAAGCAGCAACCGTTTCTTTCTCTCCTTTGTCTTCCTGGTAAATTCCACCTTCTAAGGGAGAGCTGACACCACCATGCCTATCATCTGTTTTCTGTGACTTCTTTTAAGCTAGCAGTGGCCACGGACCCATTTCTAGAAAGAAGAGGAGGTCTGCTGGATGCTTTTGGGAAAGATCTTTCTCCTGCACAAAAGGAGAGAGGTACGCGGGAGAGTTTGTCCTTCCCTTTCTGCTTTCAGATGTTTTCACACAAAGTGAAGTGTCTCTTGAAGCTGCTGGAGCCATCCTGGGTCAATGAAGGGAAACTCTGCCAACATCAGAAGATGGCAGAGGAGAAGGACGAGAAGTGTTTGGGGGCTTGATGATGCTGTTAAATGGCTACACCAGCCTGGGGACCAACCTACTTCAGGATTCCTAATATGAGAAAAATAGCCCCCCAAATGTTTCAGTCATATTAATGCTGTTACTTGCAGCCAAAAGCATCTGAATTGAAAAACAATATCGGACTATTCAGGAGGAGTTCAGGCAATTTTCTGGTGGTTCAGCAACTAAAATGTGCTATCTATGGCACTTGAAAATGGCATCTGGGGGCCATGCTGGTGGGTCCCCAAGTTCCTCCAGGGTTCTGCTTTATCATTCTATTTTCAAAAGACAATGTCTAATCTGTGCCTGAAAGCTGATTCCCCAGAGTCCTTTGTTGTATTTTTTACAATCACTTTCTTGGGAGTTGCATCTATTAGCATGGAGGCAGGTAGGAAACACGAATTGCACTGCTGACGGTCACCAATGTATTGATTAAATGTTTTCCAAGCTCCTCTCCAAGCCTCAGTCCTCCCCTCTTTAAGTACAGTAATAATAACTCCTTCCGCATAGGACGATTGACAGAATTAATTGAAATAAATTAGTTATCATAGTGCCTGGTATAAACACTCAATAAATGTTATTGATAATAACATTATTTAATAACATTGCCAGATATTGTTCAAGGTTCCCGGTTCCTAATGATGAACAAAATAGATCTGGTCACTACCATGACAAAGTTTACGCTCTAGTGACGGTGTCGCTGTGCATCAGAATCACTTGCAGAACTTTTGAAAAATAGATGCTTGATTAAGGAGGTTTTGGGGGAGACCCTAAGTCTGTTATATTTTTCAAAAGGTCTCAGATAATTCTACTGGACGCCCAGGCCTGAGAGCCCCTGTGATACGGTACAGTAAGTACCTTGAGAGGGAAAGCCCAAGCTACTCTGGGAGCTCACAGGGAAGCTAGGAAGTAACAGCTGAGTTGAAACCTGAGCGATGCAGAGGGGTTAGAGAACTGAGGAATGGAGGGGAGGCCGGACCGGATAGGCAGAGGGACTGGCAGGTGCGACCATGGGAAGGTATTTGAGGGAGGTACTGGATTAGCTGCAAGAAACTTGGGTTCTGATCCTGGGCATGTACTTGTAGAAAGTCATGTTAATCTCTCTGAACTTCAGTTCCTAATTCTATAAAATGAAAATGATTACACTTGCTCTGCTAATTTCATAGGAACCTTTTAGGTCAGAGTGATATAAGATCTATGTGAATAAGACTTGTAAATTTCAAAATTGAGTAAAAATGTAGCCGTTATTATTAGGTACTGGGGAAATGAGGTGATATATCCCTATCTTTTAAAGTTGAGGTCAAAGAGGGCAACTCTTCTCTCTTTTCTCACAAATGTTCTGAGGGTATATGAAATCTGAATTCTACTAAGGAGGAGACAGCCAACATCATTGAATACCCACAATATTTCAGAGACTTATTATAAACGGTTTAATTTAAACCTCACAACAACAAGCCTGTGAAGTATTAACATGTATTGTAATAACCGTCTGACAGATGAGGGCACCAAGTCTCGGAAGGGGGAAGCAAAGTGTTTGTGGTCACGTGGCTGGGAGCTGGTGGAGAGGTGCAAACCCCGGGTGCTCAATAGCCGTTGCCTTGACCTTGGCAGCGCACTGCCTCCCCCGCTCACCCCGTAGGACCAGGGGCACCACCCTGAGGTGGGGACACGGTTCCGTGCTCAGGCTCAAATTTCCGAGGGTAATAAATGGTGGTTTAGCAGAGTCTCTGGAACTTGGTTATGTAGCCACACGGTGTGAAAGGCTGGAGTGTGCAATCAGGAATGAGGACAGGAGAGGACAGAACAGATATCTAAGGAATATGTGTCACTTTGGAAAAAAAAAGTTAAGGAAACTTTAAATGAACTGCCCAAGAATTTTGGCATTCCCTCTGGAGGAAGCCATGCAGGCACACACAGCTACCTCCTCCACTTGCAAATTATAGCAACGTGGGTGATAAATATCCTCTTAATAACAACCCTTACAACAGCTTATGGGAGACAAGTAATAGGGCAGTGGCTAAATCCCGGGCTTCTCTTGAGTATAGCTAAAGAAATTCATGTAGGCTAAAATCCCAGGCCAGCCCTTGCAGAAAGGAGAGGCATATGTATGAGCTGACTTTTATATATATACATCAGGGGCCGGACATGGAGGGAAAGTATTATTCTCAGGTTCAGCCACTAGCATAATGGTTCTCTATCCTGGATACACAGGAGAATCATTGAGGGGCTTAAATGTACTAGTGATCAGCCCCACCAAGACCAACTGACTCTACAGCAGAACAGTTGTTAAGTGCAGAGGGAATACTGCAAGAAATATTGGACTTAGGCTGTGTGACTTTGGATAAGTTACTGAATCTCTCTGAGCCTACCTGCCTTGCAGGGCAGGTAGGTAGATCAGTACTACTTGTGAAAGTCCTAAGTTTAAGACTAATTTCTTTTCTTTCTTTTGAATGGGATGATATCTTAGTGATCATCTATCTAGTCCTACCCATACAGTTGAAGGGGCTACAATTATGCCAAACCTAGGCATCCATACATGAAATCCGGTGCTTTCTTTGAAATACCACACCCTTGCTTGTTAGACACGGCATTTCCTAAGCAACCTCCACCATTGTTCCAGGCCCTGGGGGCTCAGGAAAGCTGGAGTGGGCAGCGGGCTGCAGGAATGCTCTCTGCAAACTTCTAGCTGTGCTCTTAGAATGTGGACACATATCCACGGCTGCCAGAAGCTGTGCTCATCACCACTGGGGATGGAGACTCCCTCTTGGTTTTAGGACCCTGAGCAGCATTCATTTTGGTTCATTCATTTGTTCCCAAGTGAAGATAACCTCATCTGCATGGTCTGCCAAGACAGTGCTGCTTCTCTGAGGGCACATGAAGTCAGGGAATGCCTGCCTGGCCAGGAAGACTTCCTGGCACCAGACCCTACCTTAATGGAGCTTACATTTCAGAAATGAGAGAAACAACAGACACTAAGGCAGAGTAAGAGGAAACAACAGGGCAGATAGTGATATTTTAGGTGGTGCAGGAGTGAATGAAGGTGTCTTTGCAGAGGCGAGTGGACGGAGACCTGACTGTGGAGAGAGAATGGGGCATGCAAACACTTTTCCACCACAGGAAGAGACAGCAGGGAGGGGCACCTTCTCAGCAAGAGAAGCAGTATGTATAAAAGCTCTGAAACAACAGCATGCTTGGATGCTTCCAGAAGAGTAAGAAGGTCAGTATCGCTGGAGGGAAATGAGCAAGGGATGAGGTAGAAGGGAAGCCAGGGGGCAGGTCACACTGAATCTCGTAAAAATGTATGTTCAATTTTATTGTAAGGGTGATGGTTCCACTGGAAGGTTTAGGGCAGGGGTGTGATGTTTCTGTTTACATTTTAAAGGATAATTCTGGCTGATTTGTGGGAGTACACAGAAAAGGGGTGAGAGGAGAAGTAGAGAGGTGAGTCAGGAGGTGATTTCATGGGGCTCAGCGGGCAATGAAGATTGTGGAGGCTGTTAGATCCATGATATTTTTTGAAAGTTATTTCTAGCAAGATGCATGAGCAAACTTGAGAAGAGAAGCCAACATAATTCCAACATTTAATATGCTATTTCAATAAATGGTTGAATTATTTTTGATTCAACTAGGAGGTGTCAAAAATTGGGCTGCACCTAATAAGTGATATCAAAATTAACAAGTTTGAATTGAGAAGGAAGAATGCACAGAGAGGCCTCTGCACAGGTTGTACTCAGAGAACTGCTGGCCCGGAGCTGAGGAGGGCTTAGCCTCTGGAGCAATGGGATGGTTAATGTGGTCCTGGGGTGGCGGCCATCATTGCTGCTGTGAAAATCATCTCATTGTTAGGGAGGGAAGGTAGGAGTGTGCACGTGTGTGAGTGAACACATGTATGTGCATGTGTGTGTGTGGTACTGTGCGTGTGTGTGTGTGAGTTCGGGGTGGAGTAGGGTGGAGGGACAACAGAGCCAATTAGAAGTTAAGACAAAAGAGAAACACCTTTACTAAGATGAGGAGAATTCTCCGCTGAGAACCCCAAGTGCTTAGTGAACATGGGACCCGGAAGATGACTCCAGACACGCAGAGCTGCTCTGCTCTCCTCTCACCTCTTGGAGGCCTTAGGCCGCCACGAGATGGGGACAGAAAAGGCAGATGGGCTTTCAGAACTGAAAGAACCACCGCAGCGGTGAGGCCTGAGAAGGGAGGGGCTGGAGAAATTGCTTCAAGCCCTGCAGAAGTCCAGGAAGGTGGAAGATAAACTTCCAGAATGGGGGAGGAGAGGAGAAGGCGCAGAGGTCGGGGTGCCTTGGAAGCACACCCCTCTCCTACTAGTCCTGTTTTCACTCAAGGAAACCAAGGCCTTAGGAAAACTAAAACACAGACTGTGAACTAAGTCACAGTCATTGTCACGGTAATGCTCCATCTGGCCCGGAAATGAGCAAGGAATGACCCAGAAGTCAGCACACTGAGAGGGGAGATAGGTGAACTCAAGCGGGTACCCAGTGGTGAGAAACTCACTGCTGCAACGAGGAGGCAGGAAAGGGGAGGGCGCCGCAGTCGCAGACCTGAGTCACGTAGACTCGCATTAAAGTTTCCTTGGACGTCCCCCATGGGGTCCTACCATTTGGGCCCCTTGTGGCAAGATTCCTCATACACTTCTCATCAGCTCAAGCGTCTCTTATAAACGGCTCAGCCCTGGAGCTCAGCCCGTGCCAAGGCAACAAATTGTACTCTCTGTCAGACACGCCTCCGCAGTGGGTGAGAAAGCAGTAATTATAACCTGCAAATCCTGGTGACATTCATAACACCCCGATCTATATTTAATAATAGCAAAAAGCGTTCGCATTAACAGCTATTAGGCAGTTCACTTGTGCAGGGAGGCCCTTCCTCTCTCCTTCTTTGCAGCAATAAAGTATAATAAAAAGATGAACACAGGCTTTGTGGATTTTAGAGTGATTTCCCCTTAAGAGGTTCTCAGAGCATCATAAATTAACAGATAGCAGCTGGGAAGGTTTGTATAAATCTTCAAATCCCAAAGTGAAATCAAGGGGATAAACTTCCAAGTCCAGTAAGCCTGGTCTCCCAAGGCGTCTACAAACTGCCATGACAGGTACGGATGAGAGGAACACTAGTCCTTTCGTGTGTTTCAGATTTCTGATTTCATAGCTCTGCGAATAGTGACACTTATTTTACTCTCTAAGTATTCTCGATCTTGCCTCCTCCTTCCCCTGCTGTTGCTGTTTGTCTAGTTCAGGGCCTTTCCGTCTCCAGGATGGAGTGACAACCTGGCCCCCATCCCTTCCAATCTCCCCTGAAAAAGGCTGCCAGTGCCCTGCTCATGCCCCTCCCCAGTGACAACTCTCCCTCACTATGGGATGAGGGGTGAATTTCTTGGGGTATGGGGTCCCCCATGCTGAGTTCCTTCTGCCTTCGTCTTCTGACACCCCAGCTGCACCCCTGGTGTTCTAGTGAGCCTGCACAGCTCTCAGTTGCCCCCACACAGCTTTTGGAGGCTCAAGTCATCCCCTCTGCCTACAACCCTTCCTTCCTCTGGCTTCTTTCTAACCCCCTTTGCTTAATCACCCCTCAGTCCCACGGGGCCCCACAGTTCTCTGCCCCTATTTACAGTGGCGATACTCCCATGGGGCATCGCCGCTGTCTGTTCTCAGGTCATCCTCCCTCCCCGGACAGTGTCTTGTGGTTTTTGCTGTCCTACTTCAGTTCCTGGCCCCTGTTTCTCAATTACTGAATCTGTATGCGCAAATGCAGGCCATGTGTCACCTGCACTGCTCATTTGACAATTAGTTCCACAGCATTGCTTATATTGTCGTTATTTCACTTTTGATGTGTTTATGTCCAGTCACCTCACATCTAGAATTATGTTCCTTAAGGACACTAGCCCCTGAATTTCCCCAGCACAGTGCCTGATATGTATTATTAATAGTAATAACTATTTATTCCTTGTAGAGTAGTAGAGTGTAGTGGTTACTAGTGTGAGCTCCAGTGTCTGCTTGGCTTCAAATCTTAGCATCGCTATTTATTAGCTAGATGATTGTGAAAAGGTTACTGAGCCACTCTTTGCCTCAATTTTCTTTTCTGTAAAATGGATGGAATTATAATACATATTTTAAAGGGTTGCTGAGAGCATCAAATGGTAGACACAGTGAGAGACACTATTTCAGTGTATTTATTGGTGCAGATGTGCTCGGGGGAAGTCCTGCCTCTCAGCCTTGCACATACCCCACCCCTTCCAGCAGCCTCCCAGCCTTCTCCTTTACCTGACACCTCTTACCTTTAATTTGATATTCAGGGGTCTCCTTGGAGCATCTTTTAATAGCCTCCTCTGCTTCTGGCCCCCACCTGGTTCTTCCAGAATTTCAGGCCCTTCACCCCAAGTGTCCCCATCAAACCATTAGGTGGGCTGCACTCCCCAATCGGAGTAGACCCCTGCAATCCCCTCCCTGCTTAGCAACTCAGCTCTCCTCCACCTCCCCTGGCCACGGGTGATGGCCTGGAATGGCTGGCAGGGCATGGATTGCATGGCGCAGTCTAAGACCACGGTTGGGGAAAGTGTGTGGATTTTGTTTAACATGGATTGCTGGGTTGGTCTCAGAGGGAAGCTGTACTCTCTGAAATTTCAATTCCTGGACCATCTCCACCACTATTTAGTTTAGTGATCCAGTTAGCCACTCAATTTCTCTGGAGCAGTTGATACCTACTTCTTAGGTGCAAAGAACTAAGCTAAGTTAGTAAAGCATTTGTTTTTTTGGGAAAAAAAATCTCAAAACATCAAGGAAAGAAAAACGTTAAGTAAGAATTGCATTTAGTATTAAGAACCTGGAGGTTGGAATGATGCCAGTTAACTTTGTAAACACAAAGCATACACCACATACTGGGGCCATCTAGAAGTAACAACTTCTACCTTACTCTTTCATGAGTTAAGAGGTTGGAGAGGGAACAACACTTCCATCCAGCTCTTCACTTACCTCTGCAAAAACAAAGGGTGCATCAAACTGGAAGCAGACGTGGCCGTGCTTGATGGCTTGCACAGAGGCGGGGCCGCACCGATACATGCCTGTGGCACACAGAGGAGGAGTGCAGTGAGCATGTCATCCCCAATTCTGTCCAGATGCTGCACAGTTCATAGCACTGAGGGCGGCTCCATAGAGGCCAACGTTCCCAATGCCCTCATTGATTTAGCCAGCACACTGTACAGCTCGAGACGGCAGATGACCAGTGTGTGGAATCGAGAGGGTTTTGTTGGCAATGTCTTCTCAAACCAAAACTTGAAGCCATGGAAAGAATATGGGCGACGCTATCCCTGGACCTGCTCCGCCACTGCAAACACGCAGGCGAGTGTGTTTGTGCCGTGCGGTCGGCACAAGTGTTTGTCCCTTTTCAGCTGGTGTCTGAAATGTGGGCAGTGTTGATGTGTTCTTGGTGGCTGTGTTGCTGTTGTTGTTTGTTTTGATTTTTGTCTTTTGTTTTCGGACACGTCAGGTTTAACTGGAGAATCTGGACATTAACCACACACATGGGCCAATGTCCGTGGTGCATTCAGGAAGTCAGCAGGCCCATGATACTCTTCTAAAATTCTTTAAATTTTAACCACCTATCTATAACTAATAAGACATTAGCCATCCTTAGTCACCTCTGGAGTCTCCTCGTGATATATCATGCACAGCACCAGGAAGTGTTGAACTTTCTTCTTTAAAACCCTACTATGATAATATAGTTCTATTATGAATATGCACTGAATGTTGATGCATCTATGTCTCCGTGTACACATCAGAATCTCATATCAACACCTGAGGGAATAAACATAATGTCCGTAGTCCACTGATTTTTTATATTATCATATTAAAGAGAGGTGGAGGCTTATAATGTGATTTTACAAAAATCTGGGGGAGGCCAGAGCTGCCACTGCTTAGCATAGTTGGCAAGTTAGAAGACAAATAACCACATCCACAAGCTTTGGAAGAAATCACACAACATAAAAAGAAATCAGGTTCTGGAAAAAAACAACAATCTAAAAGATGACCTGTAATTATTTTTTGAGTTCTCTATTTTCTCTACTGCCTTATAGCTTAGCACAGTGTATCAGGGGGGGCTGGAGTATATTTTATAGCCTAGTAAAAATGCTTACAGATATTTTTTCTGTCTTCAAAACTGCTTATCAAAGCAAGAGTAAATGAATTATATGTATTAAATTTTATATTATTCTCCTAAAAGTTGTAAAATAATCAGGGTAGAGCTGACTATTGAAATGAAATTAAACCTGATTCGCAGGGAGTTGTACATGTGCCCAGAAAGCATATTTCAGATATTGGTTGCCAATGGGTGTGGTTTCCACACATCAAATGCAAGCATAAAAGTGAGATAAAGATCAGTGGTGAAAAAGCAATTCCCCAGAGGGAGGATGCAGTTTTACCGTCGCTGTTTTCCTGGGGGGTGCTGTCCACAGCTTGCCAGCCTCCAAATCCAACAGGAAGGTCAGGCCTTGTCATCCACGCTTCATTCCAGCAATGGTAGTTCCTTGGAAAACACAACCCACGGGAGGTTACACTTCCCATCACATTCAATGCTTCAAGAAATCAAAAAGTGACCCTAAATCCTGTGCATATGCTATCTATGGATTATTGGAATGGAGTAAGCCAGATCTGGGGGCTCCAGGAGATACCCCGGCTCTTCATGTTGGCATGTGCTGGGCACCTCCATTCCCGCTGGCATCCGTGGGGGCACTCACATGGCTGGATGTTCCTCTCCCCCTGCTAAGATCGGCTTCAAGGACACCAGGAGATATTTTAATAAGCACATTAGACAGTTTTGATCTTAACCATTCTCTGTGGGTTAATAAAACAGAACTTACTATGTGCTGAAGGGGTGGAAAGAAAAGTTAACTGAAACTGAAATACTTATCTTTGAATTGTTTTATATAGTTCTGATGTAGAAAAGCATATTTCTTTGCAATAATTAAGCAATAAATACTCGTGTTTATGGTCTTCGACCATTGCCATAGAAACTATAACATTAACTCCTGGCTGTATTTCTCTACGAATTGTGGCAAATGTCCACATGGTGTTCAGCAGGAAGAACAGTTGTCAGGGTGAGTGTCTCTTCACCCTTCGTCAAAGGTGGGCAAGCTAGGAGCTAAGGGCCATGCAACACTTCTCAGAACTTTGTATGTGACCCTTGAAACAAGAACATGAAATAAAATGTCATCATGAATTGTATTATTATGTCCTTGGAAAGACCTGAAATTATATGATGGTACAGAATCAAATGAGAGCACATTAACCCCTCAGCACCATAGAAAATGTTCACATAGTAATAATGATTTAATAACGGGGGAAGTAGTTAAGGCAGTCTTTGTTTATGGCACTGATGAATTTCAGATCCAACTACCATCAATTCTTATTCTGGATGTCCTTCAATGTCACTAATTTGTGCATGTTCCCATCTTTCTCCGAGTGCAGCCCATTTCTAATCGGCTCAGTTAAGGGATATTAATTTAACTGTGTTCCCCTTATGCACCAGGCACCTGGCTAGGTGCTAGAAATTCAAAGATGATCCAGACATAGATTCCTGCCCCTAAAGACCTCACAAGCTGGGAGGAATGACAGACATGTAAACCAATTATTAAAACAGGTCATAGGTTTGCTGTGGGGCTTAAATAAGCTAATACATGTTAGTATTTAGAATAGGGCTTGGCATGTGACACATGCTCAAAAATGGTGACTCTTAGACTTTTAAAAATCATTAATTGCAGTGATGCATGCTAACATGGAAGTTCATTTCAAGCGCAATGGAGTCCCAGTGGGCACAAGTCTCAGGGTGTTAGGGAAGGCTTCCCAGCGGAAGTGGTATTGACCTGAGTCCTGGAAGATAAGTGGGAGTTTAGAAGGTCAAAAAAAGGAGGGAGACTTAAGTTTCAGGGGCATGAAATAGCCACCACGGTGTGCCTGGGAACAGCATGCCACTAGCTGTGGCTGGAGGGCAGCATGTGTGCACATTCGTGTGCAGAGGAGGACCACAGTGATGTCGGGCAACCCACAAAACTAACAAATACATGCAACGCTTCCTGTGCACCAGGTGCTGTTCTAAAACCTTTGTGCATATTAACACATCTGATGTTCCCAGCGCCCCATGGGAATGATAGTGTTATAATTATCCCCAGTTTTCAAGGGAGCAAGCTGGAGCGCAGAGAGGGGTTGAGACCCTTGCCCGAGGTCACACAGCCAGTGAGTGACAGAGTCCATGCTTTTAAACACTGAGCTGTGATATAGGTGAGGATAAGATTGTGAGATCCTTTTGTGCCAAGTTAAATATTTGTGCTTTATTCTTAGGCAATAAGAGACCATTGAAATAATGTAAGAAAGGTTAAATTTGCAAATCTGAGTTTGTGGAAGGTGGGTGGAGAGGCAGGAGGAGCCCAAGCCCAGTCCATTCCCACCCCCACCCCACCCCAACACCACCCCTGAAGCCCTGCAGTCGTCTTCAGTGGACCGAAAACGTTCCACTGCAGAGGGGCCCTCACCTCAGGGAGGGAGAGAAGCCATGGGAAGGTAAAACCAGCCAGCCTGTGGAGATGCCAGGGCCCTGGACGAGCTGAGAAAGACTTCTCTGTCTCCAGGAAGCACAGTGGTTTACCAAGACTCGGAATAAAAGAGGAAGAGAAGAAGGTCTGTGCTGGGGTGGTGGCGATGGGTGGGCGACCAGGATGAGGTTGTGCCTGTGGGAATCCGGGCGATGAGACCCGAGAGGCACTCTTGTGTACACACAGGACACTCCGGATGGCGGAGGTCTGGCTGTCTTTACAGGTGATGCAGGGTTGAGCAAAACCAGGAGAGGAATGAATGAAGGGGAGAGCGACAGTGTAGATTCTTCCTTAGTAGTGACCTGGGTTGTGAAGGGGGAAGAGAAGATAGGGCAGTGGCCAGCACGTCACAGAATGCAGGGAAGACCGTTTTGATTGCCTGTAAGTTGGGAGGGGCAAGGCTTGCTCACAGAGGAAGGGGTGGAGAGGGAGTGCGTGCTGAGAGCAGCCCCGGGTGGGCGTGGGAAGTGGGGCGGGGCACGGGGAGGGTGCAGAGGGGGACCCGGGGAAGGTGTGTAGGTCTCCGGGCAGGAGCACGAGGCCGGTTCCCGCCTGTGAGCCTCCATCTTTTCTCGGAGGCTGGAAGGCAGGTCCCTGTGCGTAGCCAACAATGACCCTGCCAGCCTCCCCTGGGAACAGCCTCTGTCGCCCATCAGGCAGAGGGATCCAGGGAAAAGCGGCAATAGAACACGTGTAACCCTGAATGGACCCGGTCCTGCTTCCCACAGCCCGTGGTGTTCAGCGACCCCGGCTTTCACCGCTGCGCCACCACCCGAGATTAATACACTCCAGAATAGCCTTATTAAAATTCCAATCTCCTTGGCAAGGTTGGCCTGGAACAAGACAGATATGCTTTGTACTTCAGATCTCAAGTGTAGACTTTTCTTTGAGGCTAATATTTCTTTTCAAATGCCCAAGATCTGGAGAAAAGTTTTTTTCTCTCATTCTGACATCGAATGAGCTACACGTGATCTCTTCCAGTTTCAGCTATGACTGAGATGTCATCCGTGTGTTTCAGGATGGAGAGTTTCCTAACAGGGTCAGAAACTTGCGGATGGGGAGGGCGAGAATGTTCCCAGTGGGGCTGGGCCTTGGCCGTGAGTGAAGAGGGGGTGGCACGGCCCCCAGATTGGCCAGGAGCCGAGGGACAGGGGCCACCTCCACGGCCATGGGGATTCCTTTCATTGTGCAATCCTCTCTGCTCGGAACGGCCACGGGAAACGTGTCCCACGAGGGTTCCCTTTGGGCTGATGCTACACAATTCTACAGGTAAATGCCCACATTTCATATCCCAAGTTCCCCCAGGAAAGGGCTCGTTTACAGACATTTCTTTCCCTTGTTTTGTTTTGTTATTGTTTGTTTTTAAATGGCTTATAGAGAAATTTAGTGGAAAGGCAAAAAAATTGTCTCTGGCTTTTACCAGATATTTAATGATTTTGATGCAATTCACACATGTGTTGGAGAATCTAAATTTCCATACACAGTAGTGTCATTTCCCTTTGGGCTGAAAAGCTTTCTTTAGCATTTCTTTTAAAAAATTTTAATTGACACATAATAATTGTATATATTTAAGAAGTACAAAGTGATGATTTGCTATATGTATACAATGTGAGATGATTAAATCAAGCTGATTAACATATCTGTCATCTGACATACTTTTTTTGTGGTGAGAACATTTGAAGTTTATTGTCTTAGCAATTTTGAAACATACGCTACATTATCATTAACTATAGTAACCACACTGTGCATTAGATCTCAAACACTTATTCCTCTTGTACAGACTTTTCTTAATTCTATCTACTGACTCTCCAGGTTGGGAAATATATACTGATTCCTGAAATGCTATTTCTTATTTTAAAGCTTCTTTATGTAGATCCACAGTAGTCTCTCTGTGGGTACCTGAATACACTTTGGGGCTCTGCTTGTCTTGTTCTTCCCCATCCTAGCACTGGAGCAGGGCCGGGCCGCCAGGAGGGACTGCTAAGTATTGGTTAAATGAATGATGAGGACATCTAGCAAAGTAGGTGTAATTAAACCTTTGTTGGTTTGTTTATTCTTAAGACTCAATTATATTTTCTCAGAGTCTTCATTTGAAGCCTGAGTTCTCACTATACAGTCAGAATGTATAGTGTCCCTTTATAGTTAAAAAAATTATGAACTTCCAAAATGATCTAGTTTCCTCATTGCCTCTTTCTAAAGAAGCAGTGTAGAAATTAAAATAAAAATCCTATTTTATTGATAGTTGTTTAATTCAGATGGAAACAACTTTTGGGGGGTTAATGGTGGAGATGACAAGTGAAGAACACATCTCTGCTTTATGCTACTTCCCGTATGTTCCGTGCAGTGACAGCTAGTAATTTTTAGAACTCCTTTCAAGGATGCCAATAATTCAGCAGAAATGGTACAAAGGATCCAAGAATCTTCACCAAAGGCAGAACTTCACTAGAAAAATAGCGCCGTGCCCTGCTGGGGGACCTTAGCTACATGGGACCTCACAGCATTGGTTTAGTTTATCCTTTGATTTCATAAACCCATTTGCTTTGAATTTGTGCACAGGAAATAATCACACAAATGTGAAAACAAGACTGTACATAAGAAAATTCATCTTAGCATAATGTACAAGAAGGGAAAATTGGAAGCAACCTAACTGTCCAAGATCTGGTTAAATATTTTGAAACACAAAATAGAACCCTATTCAGCCATAAAAATGCAGATCTATATTTATTAGGCAGGAAAGACATCATGGCATATTAGTGTTTCAAAATCTCACTACAAAACACCATGTACAGTGCATGTGTTCATTGTATGCATATATAAGTGTGGAAACCAGAATTTTAAATGACTCCTGCTACCCTCCTCTTCGCATAATTCCCTCCTCTGAGTGTAGGAGAAATCTGTGAAGAGGAAGGGCTATCACTTCTGTGTTCATGTTACTTTATCTGTCAAGGAGGATTTTGTAGTTGTAATTAAGGTTACTAATCTGTTGCCTTTGAGTTAATTAGATGGGAGATTATCAGGGTGGTTCTCACTAATCAAATGAGCCCCTTAAATCTGGGTCTAGAGGTTAGAGACAGAGCAAGTCAGGAATTCCAAGCAGCAGAGACTTTCTCCTGCTAGCCTTGAAGAAGATGGAAGCTTCCATGAGTTCTACAGCTGCAAGGAACTGAATTCTTCCAAGAACCTGAATGAGCTTGGTAGAGGACACTGAGCTTCAGATAGGACAGCAGTCCCAGCCAACACGTGGGTGGCAGTCACATGAGACCCTGAGCAGGGAACCCAGCCAGCCCATGCCCAAACTCCTGACCCACAGAAACTGCCTGATGAGAAGTTTGCATTGTTTTAAGCTGCTCAGTTTGTGGTACTTTACTATGCAGCAATAAAAAATGCCCATAATATGCAAAGAGGCATATTAAAGAATGTTTAATGAAATGTTATGAATGTTCGGAGTAGTTAGAAAGTGGATGATTCTTACTTTGGTATTTTTTTCTGCAATTTTTGAAATTTTTTTTATAGTAAACATGTATTAGTTTCCCCCCCAAAACATTCATAGGACTACTTTTCCCCCCAAGAAAGGTAGAGCACAGTTCAAAATCTGTCCTAGTTCTGGCTAAGGTCACATCCGGAGGGGCAGTAGCACATGGCATGGTGGAGAGCTGGTCAGAGAACACAGCCGAGACCAACATGGGCTTCGGGGCTGCGTGCGCCATGTGTTCAAAGAAAATAAAGTAGTCAATTTAAACAAGGAGTCCTTTACTCCCTTTAACTTGGCTAACGGCTTAAACACTCCACAGGGTCATCCCATTTGCAATCTGTCCAGAAAGGTTTCAGAGAAGAAGCGTTCTTAAAAGAGAAGGAAGAGATAGGGGCTTGTAACTTTGTTTGTGCAGCTTTATTAGGGCTTAGGGGAGAACACAGATAAGATTGAGAGAAAGCGCTGGAGGAGATGTCTTAGACCAACTTCAAATGTAAGCCAAGTATTTGAATTCTTTTCTTGAAAAAATAGTAGAGAGTGGAAGAGAGGCACTGGTCTGTCTTGCAAATTGTGCATTCGTAGCATATAGGCGGAGCCCCACCTCTCGGGTTCTGCTAATAAACTCTGAATACAGGCAAGATATTGGTGACAGAAATGACAGCACATCCTGGGATTATTGAACTCTGGCCATTCCTATGGCAGCAGGGAAGGGTCAGGCTAGGAGTTGTTGGAAAGAAGTGGGAGCTATTTGGTGGACTCTGAGGCTTGTCTAACCAGACATTGCAGGTGGAAATGAAAGCCTGGACTGAGAAAAAGCTTGTCGGTTAGGAAATACAATGAAGCAAGAGGACAGAAAGGAATTATTCAGAGGAAGGGAGGCATGCTGGAGGAGTGTCTGGTGGAGCTGGGAGCAGGGAGCACTCCACTACGACAGAGTGCAGCTGTTCACTGTTAAGGGCTAGTAGAGTGCTGAAACCAGGACGGGGCATTTGGGCACCCACTGGGTCACGCTGGTCAGAGGCCAGAGGTCCAACCAGGTGGAGACCAGGCTGGTGCCCCTGTCTTGCTTGAGGCTCAGCTACTTTGGTTCCCTCTGGCTGGGAGCCAGCTGGAGGAGCCAGGAGTGGCCAGTCGTGAATGGCCTTGTTTGGATGGCGACGTCGTAGGGAGATAATGGGGACACCATGGACATCCCAGCTCAGTAAAGGACATTGTTGTAGGGACCAATTGCCTACCCAGAAAAAAGAAAAGTAATGAAGGTATTTGTTCTTGCTTGTCTTATGAAGGCAAAGGGTTCTACGATACTTGTTGAGAAGTCACAGGTTGGGCACAGTCTGCTGTAGCAAAGAGACACCAATGGAGGGGCTGCAGGTTGGGGGTGGACTTGGGGACTGTGTAACTCTCAATATAAAACCATGAGGTGCATTTATAGTAGGGGTGATAGTCAAAATAGTTAGTAACTGCTCAGACACAGACACGAACCAACTGGATGCTGCAGTCAACAGAAAGGACACTGGCTCTTAATGCTGGTGTGGTCCTTCCAGGGCATACTAGCTAAATCCGGGTCCAGATGTACTCAATTACATGTGCAGCAAAATTAACAAGTATCCTGGGGGCCTGTCATTCCTGAGCCCCTGAGAGTACAGCCTTTCTACTCTCTTCTTAAACTTTATAGCAGCTTTATTAATAGCAATATTTAGACATTTAAGGGATGCTCATACAGGTTTCTTTTTTTTTCTTCTTTTCATTGCTTTCTCTCCTGTGATTATCTGGTTTTTGTTTTTTTAATGTAGTACCAGCAAATGGAAGAGATAGAGAATGAACTAAATTTGGCAAAAATAAAACACAAACAAAGAAAAAAGAAACCCACAAATAAAGCAAAATGAAACAAGGCAAAAACCCCAATGAAAACGATAATAAGAAATTCTCGGAAAGTAGATGCCACCCATCCACATGAACCACATTTGTCATCACTAATTAGCAGAAGGCCCTCTCTGAGCTCTGCTGGGTTCTCTCTGCTGGGTTCATTTTGAAAATAAGACTTCATCCCATTTTACTACTCTCATATAGTGAGTTAGGAATGGATACCCTGACTGAAAATGAGGAAAATATTGGGTTTTGAGAATATATGTGTGTAAAACTAATGTATAAAAAACTTTCTATGATAAATTTAGGCCAAGTTTCTCCATAATTATTGAAGAGGGTTTTTTAAAAAATCCAGCTAATAGGCCCAGTAGGAACCAAAGTTACTGTTTTGCATTATAAAGCTATTTATGAATATGATATCCCAAAGTTGATAGCTCTTATTTTTATAAAGTTTTTCTAGAGGCCTTATTAATCAGCAAAAGAAATTAAATTGCATTCAGTATAGCCTAGGTGGTGCATACTTTATTAGCTTCTGTTTATTTGAAAACTAGTAACCTTTGAATAGTATATATAATAACTCTAGTAGGCAGAATTTATGATTAACCAGAAGATGACATTTTTATATGGAAAATACCTTAGTGTCTTCTATGTGGTTTATTAGATGGTTCCCACTTTTTTCCCCATTCTGCCTAATTTCCTAAGAAATACTTATAATGGCCTCTGACTTTTTACCCCCCCCCCCAATTCCCTCTTTGTTCACTGTCAAGTGAGACTTTAGTGGGATAGGGGCTACAGACACTCTTTGGAGATCTTCCAGAACCAGGGGTAGGGTAGAGATGTGATAGGAATCAGAGGGGAGTCTTGGGCAGTGATTGCCAACCTTCAAAGAGCAATGCCCCTGTCTAACATTTAAATAAATATTTTATAACATCCCTTCATTGTACTGAAAAGAAATCCAAAGATCATTTTCTATACCCATAATTTCTAAAAGATCAATATAATGCTTTATAATTTACAGGAGAAATGGAGAAATAAAAGAATACACATAAATAATAAGTTTCAACAGATGTATGTCAGGAAGACTACTAGATGCCAAAGATAGCCCTACAAAATGTAAAACACCTGAGGGGTATAGTAAATCCCTCCCCCATTTGATGGAAGCATTTGTGTAGTGGCTAAGAGTGGATTCGGGGAAGCACTTCCAGAATGGCAGAGTAATAACCTCTGCATTTCCCATGAGAACACTCACAAAGGTGATCGAAACTGATTTTTCCAGAACTCTCGAAATAAACCAAAGACTTACAACAATCTGAGGAGCATTTGTTTAACAAAAACAGATGAATCTCACTAAGAACAGTGAACTTCATAAAGTTTTAACTTGCCTCATTCCCACCCCCTCTCCATAGCTCTATGGTAGTCATAAAAACCAACAGCCTCAGTAACTATGAAAATTTGCTTCCTGGAAACCAATGAAGATGAAAAAATGGGTTTGGAATCCTCCCCCAAGCTCCCTTTCCCCAAATTGTCACTATTTACCTTGCCTGGCAGTGCTCTGAAAAGCTCCATTCTCAGGGCTTGTTTTTATTTCATCAGATTCAGAGTTCATTCTGTACAAATAGCTCTATTCATAGGGTGTTTTTCATAAACAATTATAATCAATTGTTTAATATTACAGGTGCCTGACAGGGCAATACCACTTGAGACTAACAAAAGGCTATGCTCCAAAGAAAGAAAAACCAGGGAATGTAATGTCCATAGGGGGATTTGAACAACTCTGACATAGATGGCCATACATATGTGCAGGGCTGTGAGCATGCCCAAGAAAACCTCAAGAAGGTCCTAATCTCTCATCTCTGATTGACCTTGAGGTTCTGTTCATTCAGGAAGTGAAGGCTATGGCAGAATTGTAAACTGCTTGCTGGAGAATTAAAGACTTTCCCCAACACACACAAAGCTTCTTGGTTAAGGCTAGGGCATTTTTGGCTCAAGGTATTTAAGAAGTCTCTATCCAACTGTTATCTGATCACTAAGCTAACTCAGCATAGACTTCAGTGTCCAAACATGATAAGAAATACAGACTTTACAGAATTAGTTCAGGAAATTCACTACATAAATAAATAGCAGCAGAGGCAATAATAACAATAAAAGCAACAAACATCATTGACAGACCCTGGGGAGCAGAAAATCTGATTTCAAGAGTTGCCACATTATATTAGTTAAAATGTCCAATTTTCAATAAGAAATTATAAGACACACAAAGAAATGGAAAAGTATAGCTCATACACAGAAAAGAAAATGCAGCCAAGAGAAATTGTCACTAAGGAAACCAAGACATTGGACTCACTAGACAAAGATTTTAAATCAGGTATTATAAACATATTCAAAGAACTAAGGGAAGCCATGAGAATAATCTCTCATCAAGTAGAGACTATCAATGAAAAAATAGAAATTATGAAGAGGAACCAAATAGAAATTCTGGAGCTGAAAAGCATACTAACTGAAATGAAAAATTCACTAGAGTGTTTCAGCAGTATAGTTAAGCAAGCAAAAGAGGAAAGAGTCAGTGAACTTGAAGATAGACCAACTGAAATAATCCAAACTAAATAATAGAGGAAGAAAAATGAACAAAGCCCCAGAGACACATGAGATACAACAAGTGCATCAATATATTCATAATGGGAGTCCCAGAAGAACAGGAAAGAAAAGGAGTAGCAGAAAGAATATTTAAAGAAATAATAGCCAAAAACTTTCTAAACTTGATGAAAGACATTATACATATTAAAGATGTTAAAAAAACTCCAAGTACAATAAACACAAAAATATCTACACTTAAACACATGATAGTCAACCTGTCAAAAGCTGAAGACAAAGTGAGAGTCTTTAAGACAGCATGAGAAAAGTGATTCATCATGCACAAGGGATCATCCATAAGATAATTTTAGTCTTCTCTCTTGTTTCCTTTCTTATTTTTTCTCTCTTCTCTACTTCTATTTCTACTTCACACTATATATAAATGTTAACTCAAAATGGATCCTAGACCTAGATGTAAGATCTAAAACTGTAAAACGCTTAGAAGAAAACAGAGGAGCAAATCTTTGTGACCTTGGATCAGGTTATGGTTTCTTTAATATGACACCAGAAGTATAAGCAACCAAAGAATAAATAGGAAAATTGGATTTTATAAAAATTAATTAAAATCATTAGTGGTTCAAAAGACATCATTGAGAAAAGAGAGCCCACAGATAGGAGAAAATATTTACAAATCACATATATGATAAAGCACTTGCATTCAGAATATATAAAGATCAATTACAATGCAACAATACAAAGGCAACCTGGTTTTAAAATGGACAAGGATTTGAACAACCCTTCTGCCAAAGAAGATATATAAACAAAACCATAAAAAGATGCTCACCATTATTAGTTATTGGGGACATACAAATTAAACTCACAATGAGATGTCACTTCACACCCACTAGGATAGCTATAATCAATAAATAGAAAATAACAACCATTGTCAAGAATACGGAGAAGTTGGAACCCTTGTTTATTGTTTGTGGGAAAGTAAAATGGAATATAAAATACAGTCTGGCCATTCCTCAAAAAATGTTAAACATAGAGTTACCATATAACTCAGAAATTCCACTCTTATGTATATACGCAAGAGAAATAAAAACATGTGTTCACATAAAAACTTTTATAGCAGCATTATTCATAAGAGTTAAAACACCCAAATGTGCAACTGATAAATGAATAAATAACATTTTGTTTATCCATATAATGAAATATTATTCATTAATAGAAAGAGATTTGGTACTGAGGCACTCAATAACATGGATGAACCTTGAACACATTCTGCTAAATGAAGGAAGCCGGACACAAAAGGTCACATGTTGTGTGATTCCATTTGTATGCAATGTCTACGATAAGCAAATCCATAGAGACAGAAAGTGGGTTAGTAGTTGTCAGGGTTGGAAGGATGTGGAGTGACTGCTAACAGGTATAGGGGGATGAAAATGTTCTGTGATTAGATAATAATTCTGGTTGCACAATACCATGAATATATTAAAAACTACTGAATTCTGCACTTTAAAAGAGTGAATTTTGTGGTATATGAATGATATTTCAATAAGGATGTTATTTTAAAAAGAGTGGGCTCTAGGGCAGCCCCCTTGGGTCTGTAATTCAGGCTCTGCCACTCACTGACTGGGACCATGGTTAAATTGCCGTGCCTCAGTTTCTCCATCTATAAACAAATACAATAATAATAATTACCTTATTATGCTGTCAAAAGGCTTAAATGAGGTAATACATGTCAGCTCTTAGATCAGGGCCTGATACAAAGAAAGTATTTCATAAATATGAGCTATTTTTAGGTGGTAAATAACTTTTTCAATTCTTTTCTCAACATCTTGGTGTGCATTCAGTGTGTATTCTTAGTCCTCTAATGATAGAGCTCATGGCCTGGCTCCAGGTGACTTCCAAAAACCAATTTGGCCAGAAATGTGGTTAATGAGATAATGTTTGAAAAGAAGTATCTTTGATAGCTGTCCAGAATTGGTAACTGGGATGTATCATGGGATAATTTTATAAACCCTTAAGCATCTTAAAGCAATTTGGCTTGTATTCAGAATTTTTCTTCTATAATATTTTATTTGGAATTCATTTTCAGGTCATTCCATTTCACAGACAATGATTAAAACTGAAGAGAACTTAACAATATAAAAGTCCAACTAGCTGGATCGTACAGAGCATCTAAAATAACGAAGAGTCTGAATTTCAAAAATGTGTCTATAATGTGTGAACCACCATATGAGCACTAATGGTGCAATGAGAGTTAGTATTGCGTGCTGGTTAGGGCAGGTTCCTGGGTGTGAAAGCTGGTTAATTTGTGCTCTAAAATTTGCTTTGAAAGAACTTTGTTTATAGATTAAGACTACCCATTTTGGCAGAGTTTTTTTTTTTTTTTCATTTTTAAATTTTTCAAACTAATACCATTTATTCAGTCCTTGCTCTATGCCCTGCACATTGTCCCATGCTGGCAAAACAAACAAAAATAAAATGGATTGGAAACCACTCTCTCGATATGGGGGTGAATTCTGGTGGAGGCAAACCAAGAGGAGGGCACCATCTTCCACCCAGAATCATTCCATCAGACTACGCTGGCTCCAGCAGAAGGATACAGCGTAATGCTTTCATTTAGAAGAAGCAAAGCCTTTCACTGAAAAATCTTTCATGATCCTAGTAAGTGCCACCATCTCTGTCTTTTAAAATTGTTTCCATTTTCAGCGTGACCTTTGTATAATGAGGTGATCAAACTGAGCTCTTCGGAGGCGAGGCCACGCCACCACCTTCTCCCTTCCCAGCCAAGTGAGTCCTGACTCTCCCTCCTCACTGAGCCCTCATATTCCTGCTCGCTATTTGCAGCTAAACACTGAGCAAGCGTCTTCATTAAACTGTCCACAGTGATTCATAGCTGCCTTCCCCCAGAGGTTACACATAATTCAGAACCCATCAGCACACTGAGGACAGGCGGCCGAAATTGCTCCTTCCAGGATCTATTACCTTGCTTTGCCCACTTGGAATTTCATTTGCTACCCTGGGGTCCAATTACTCTGCCCCCACCCCTCCCCTGAACAGCTAAGGAGCCCAGCTGTGGCCTCCATTGGTGCAGACAGTGGGTGGATTCCGTGTAAAACTGCAGCCTCCATGAGGTGAGGCTCTCTCGGAGGAGAAAATCCACATGCAGGGGACTTAGGGTATGAAACCAGGAAGTATGAAAATAAGCAGTCTGTCCCTGATGGTCTGTGGTAAGAAGGGAAGAGGTGTCAGAGCAAGGGACGGAATCCAAACTTGTCACTCCTGGCTTTGGAGTGCAATTTGCACAATAAACCCTCTTGCACGTTGCCAAGCTCTCCCTCTGAACCGCCCTCCTGGCTGACTTCTGCTTTTGGCACGGGGGGCTTGGCTGAGCCAATGGAGAAGAGGAAAGAGGATGCCCTGGGCCACTGGGACCTAGCTGGACAAATCAGGTCATCACAAACTGTGGACCACTGTGACCCACGTGTCGAAGAGCAAGTGATGGAGGACGAGAGAGGGGGCACCTCACAGTCACCTTTACTTGGGGAGGAGGGGCCTGAGCCACACACAAACCAGGAGCGAGGAAGACAGGTCGGGCTGGGTTTGTTGGGCCAGAGCCTGTGGAGGGAGGTGAGTCTGGGCTTTGGGGGCGGCCAGTTGCTCCTGAGACCCTTGCTAGAAGATTCATTAAACCACTCGTTGGCAGCCAACGTTGCACCGACCCTGCAGAGCTCAGCTGATGTCCAAATTTGTTCTGCAAATCACTCCCACCCTCCCCTCAGCCTCTGTTCAGCCTCGGGGCCCCACTCTCGCCTTCCCCACCAGCCCTGCAGCTCAGGCAGCCCCTACTTCTTACCGGTGGAGTAAGAGCTCCTAGGGCACCGGCACAGAGAACGCTTGGCTCCCATACATCTGTCACCGAGCACCACTAAGGTAAGTGCTCTACCTGGATGACCTCATTTAATTGTTATAGCCACCCATCAGGAAACAGAAACCACTAAGATTACCCTCCTTCTACTCATGAAGAAATGGAAGTTCAGAGAGGTGAAGTCATTTTCTTAAAGCCACACAGCAGGTTAACTGCCCAAGTTGGAGCTTGACATGGGTTGTGGCTGTGGTGACCACGTACTGGTTGATGTGTCCAAGGACAGCTCCCACCAGCCTCTTCAACCCAGGAGGGTCTTGGGCATACTCTTGGTTTTCAAGAACACCTATGGCTTCTAAGGTACACCAGTGTTTGTACTAGGGAGGCACAAGTTTCTGCTTTTTCTTTAAAAATGCCCCAAAGTGACAGAAATAGCACAATCATCTTAGGACACTGGGCACCCCTCTTTCTCTGGCTGCTTCGATGTGCTCAGGTTGATGGCAACATATTGCCTGCACGGAAGTCCAGCCGTGTGACTGATAACGAAGGCAGTGAGAGCAGCCCACACTCATTAGGCGCCTGCTATGCTCTGCTCTGCGCTGAGAGAAGTGGGGAGTGTTGTTGTCTTTACTTTAGAGGAGGAAAGAAGCACAGAGAGGTTGTGTCTTGCCCAAGGTCACACAGCTGGTCAGTGGCAGAGCCAGGCCTTGGCCTCAGACCTGATGGATCCCCTAATCCCCGAGCTGCATGTCTGGGTGTGCCCCGAGTTGGGCTGGCATCAGCCCCCTGCTCAGTCAGCATTTACTGAAAACCTACCATGAGCCAAGCTAGTGGAGGGAAGAGGAGCCCGGGGCAGTGGTCTGCAGGGAAGGGTGGGTGAGGGTCCCAGAGAGGCAGCAGGGAGCACGGTCCCAGGTGATGGGATGTTTGAGGAAGGCATTGAAAGAGCAAGGAGGTCAGGGACAGCATTCAGAGCAGGGGCCTGGAAGAGGAAGGGGTGACCAGGAGCGAGATCTAGCAGCTGCACAGTTTTGTATCAATTCTGTTTAGGGCCTGGGGGGCTGTTTGTTGGGTGCCCCACAGGGCCTTATGATGGGGAGGAATTTGAATCAAGGAGCAGTGAGGGGTAACTTTGACCTGCAGCTGGCTGCAAGGCATTGGGAGTGTGTGTGTGTGTGTGTGTGTGCGCGCGCGTGCGTGTGAGGAAGGGCTATGGAGTCGAGAATGCCAAATATTTCTCATTTTGCCATTTTTAACTACCACAATGGGCTTTGGGGGCAGCTATTTTGGTCTGTTTTTGTCATTCCATATACACACAGGGCTGCTGTACTGCAGCTCCGCAGGCTTAAACGGTTCTTTAAATTTCTGTTCAATTTACAGAGGGGAGTTCTGTCTTGCCAGTGCTCTCCGGCTTACCAGTCAGCTCATCCCCTTCCAAGGAACTGCACTATTTTTTATTCATTGTAGCACGTTGCCACTAGCTCAGCAATTTCCATCTTTCAACATTCTCCAGTGAGCATTTAGCAGTCCCGGAGTTACTACTGCTCCTACGACTGTGACCTGCTCCTGAGCCACAGGGGAGTCCAGGCATTTCTAACTTTTAATTTTACTTAAAATGAGTTTATAACTTCCTACCATCACCATGTGGATGCTTTTACAACTGACAGTGGTTTAGCTTTATTATTTGTAAAGAACAACTGTATCAGACACATTTTTGGCTTAGAAATTCTATCTAGTTCAAGGCTTGGCAACAGCGGAAATTATGCCCCAATTTCCTCCCCTATAGACCTTCATAAATACCCTTCCAATTTGGATTCAGGATTTTTACCCTCTTTTTAGTGTTTTTATTTGAAATGAGGGTGGTTCCAAGGAAAAATAAAATTTCTTTGGGATTTTAAACTCCCTCTAGCCATCTCATGTTGTAGCCGTTCATGGCAGTGAAAGGACCATGTGGTTGGTATTTGGAAACAATTCCAGCTTTATTTCCATTTCTATCTCTGGATGAAAGGTGAGGAACCATCAAGAAGATCCTTCCTCATCTTTACATTCAAAGAGCAATCCTATACTGCAGAGGTAAAAAAACCAAAAGGTTGTATTAATAGTTAAGGGTCGGAAGTGCTTGGGTTTGTTCCCAGCTTATCAGACGTGTGACCTTGAGAAAACTTCTCTGGGCCTCAGTTTTCTCATCTGTAAGTGGAGATTTTTAATAGCACCCACCTGATAAAACTGTTGAAAGAATCAGGTAGGATGATGCACACACAGAGACTGGTACATAGCAAATGCTTCATAAACGTTAGCTCTACTACTCCCAAGGCAGTGACAGACAGCGCTTGGCTCCAATACTTCTGCCACCAGCCGTAATGTTAATGTGCTAAGGTAAAGAGAACTAGTACAGGCATATGTATCAGTCAAAACCATGGCCTTTTTTGGTGGTTGGTGTTATAATGGATGATTGATTTTTATTACTAAGAACCCGAACTACCTGCTCAATAACATTTCTAATTCATTAGCTAAAAAAAAATTTGACAATCAGGCATTTCTGCCTATGCTATTGAAGGATCCTTAAAATAGAAGGGAAAGAAATATTAGACCGAGCCTGTCTTGTAGTAAATGTGTAATGTCACTATAATTTGATATCGGCCAATGCCCTTATAAATCAAACTCACCACACTGAATCCTTGGTGAGTTTGGAATTCACGTTCCCATCTTCTTCCAGGAAGATGTCCATTTGCAAATTGGCATCGTTATCATGGGCTGAGAAATAATTGGTAACAATTCTTGCTGGTATTCCAAGGCATCGTAAAACTGCAGGAAACAAGGACAGAACACAACTAAACACATTACCAAAATTTAATAAATACATAGCAAAAAATCCCTTCTTGTATGGGACCTTCTTCTTTACCAACATGGAAACCCCTTTGGACAAGTTGTCCTCAAATGTTCCATACTGAAAAAAGGTGACCATTCAATCTCATGGGGGCTCTAGAGAGAAATTTTGGTGCAAGAACAGCAGTTGGTATCAAATGCAGCCAACTGGAATAGAATCCCAATAACAGGGTACTCATTGTTTAGTTTCTAATCATATGATCATAAAATTAATATAATTTTAATTCAATGATTGGGCTATGTTCCTGAAAATAAAATTTTTAAAACCCAGCAAAAAGGAAGTTAGGAATTTACAGAGCAGGTACTTAGTGGCATTTGCTCTCCTTGCTGGAATTTGCTCTGTGACACTCAGTGGAGGGTGACACCACAGATTCATTTTAATTGTTAGATAATAAATTACCTGGATACATCTCTTGCCATATGTACCTATTGATTAAACTTAATCCAAATGCCCTCACTGGCTCCCGGGACGCCAGACATCAGGGCTCATTGAAAATAATTCAGCTGACAATTTTAAGATTAATGACTTGGCTTGCCTTTTTTTTTTTTTTTCTCCTTTAGAATAGTTTAGCATTTTTAACCAAAGACTACCACCTCCTTCAACAGAACAAACAACCTTGGAAGTCCAAACTTGAGTCTCGATCTTAACACCTCAAACAAGGATGGCAGCCACCAGGGGCCTCCCTCTCCCCCTCTATTCCCTTGCAGCCCCTGTTCACCCTGCTCTTACCAGGAAAACAATTGCCACTCTCGTCCTGTTTCTGGCTGAACGCTAATTCACGTTATTACAAAACAAGAATTGGTCAAGAGTCCACGTTATTCATAATTTTAAGACAGGTGGAGATTGACTTTGGAGCACCAGTTCCTCCTTCCCCCAAATTCCCTGTTCAGGTTTACTCTCTCGGCAACTTCCCCACAGTGTGTTTCTGCCTTTTCCTAATTTACCACCAATGCCTGTTTTCAGGCATACCTCTAATAACCCTTTTATACCAAAGGCATAGATGGAGGTAAGGTGTTCACTATCTTATCTGATTCTAGGCTGAAGGAATCACACTGGGATAGTGCCATTGTAGGTCTGGGGAGGGCTTGGGCCCTTCCTGGTTTCCTAAAATCATTTCACAAGAGTGGCCGCCTCTGTTGGGCAGCTTCTTCCTGGTCTCAGCTTGGGAGCCTTGAGGGAGGGACAACCTCCACCCTTAACCCAACATGAAGTTCAGGCTTCTAGCTGGAACTTCATAGACAAGTGCTTCTAGAAGACTGACACTTTTGGCCTTTATTGCTTCCAGAAAATACATATTCCTTTAGCCCTTAGGTATATTTAAATAGCTAAGAAAGTAATCTTATTCAGTTTGATGCCACAAGGAACAAAACTCATGTTTTCTTCCTACTTGGATCACTGACTAAGGCTTAGACTACTGCAAATTTAAGTTAAAACTGATAGTTTCATAATCATTTTTTAAAATGATTTTACTCAAGCCTCCAGCCCCTCTTTGGTTTTTTGATTTAAAAAATGCTAACTAGGTAAAACCTTCTTTATTAATGATCAGGCAGAAAGGACACACCGACTTGAGCTTAATGTTTCTCCAAGGCTGCAGAAATGGCGTGTGAACGAAAATCGTTACCAAGGATAAAGACATACTGAAATAAATGTATTTTTTAAAATATTCACTGAATTAATTGCAACATTGTCCGGGCCTGGAGAGGCAAATGCCATTTTGAAAAATGATGTACGAGGCTGGAGAGAATAATTCTGTTCCCGTATGTTTTCCTCTAGAGATCGGATGTTGGGTGGATTAAAAACTAGAGGGGAAGCGGGGGAGGTGAGACTGTTCATTACGTTCTGGTCTCTGACTGCTCAGGGGCATGGGGCACAAGTAAAAATGGAGATGAGACCACCTGCCACAATCCCTTCCATAGCTGGGACAAAAATTTAGTGGATATATTTACAAAACTTCTCAACAATAAATAAGCAAATAAACATTTGTACAACTTCCAATAACAAACACGTAGTATATATCTTTTCTTATTATTTATTATTTTAGGTTTTCCTATTTCAATCTTTTACAAATGTGGTTACTGAACAGAAAATGGCTTATCTTCCCCTACATCCTTACGTGGCCCCTGTGACTCTCCGTTTCTCTGGGTGTTGAAGAAGGATTATGTGGGAAATAGTCCGTCATTCTTTCTATAAAGATTCTGCAGTCAGAGAGAAACTAGTAACATATTTGGCCCAGTAGAACTTAATTATGCATTGACTACATCCCAGAATGCTCTCCCATAAATTCTATAGTGCCAACAGGGGCTGCTGAGTCCCTTTGCCAGGCTATAGATAAAATGTCTTGAAGTGAAATTTCCTTTACACTAAGAAAATTTCTCAGTTGGATACTTACATGTGTTAAAGACACCAGCAAAAACCCAGCATTGGCCATACCGGACTGGATTCGCAGAGCTCTTGTATTCCAAGAGAATGTCAACACTTCCAGTCCAGGCTGACGGGGGGACGCCATAGGCATAGATATTGTCCCAGGATCCAACGAGGACACCTTCATCATCTTTGGCATTAACCTAAATGACACCACGAGCAGTGAGAAGGAAGGAAGTTCATCTAGAAGAGTCCTCTCTTCTCAGACTACGGCATGTGGCAAGCCATGTCTTTCCTCGGTGCCTTCCATGTATTCTGCACAGGGAAAACAGTCCCATTTCTGTTCAATTCATTGTTGTGTTGTCAAGGAAAACGATGAGAAAACTAAGTGTGCGAGGGGAGACCAAATAACCAAGACTGCCTCTTAAATAGCATCTTACTGTGGAAGGTGAAGCTGAGTAGCAGAGAGGAGGGGCCATGACCTCTTCTCTGCATGACTGGGGGAAAGTACACAGAGGGCACTTGGTTTGAGCTGGAATACTGCTGGGGAATGACATGAGGAATAAGACCTGCAAAAGAAAGAACGCAAGGAGGGATCTTGTCCTGGTGGAATGAAAACTCAAAACTGACAAATGAGAAAGTAGAGGTCTAGTGGCTTTTTTACTGTTATTTTGAATGGCAGACTGTAATAAATTGAAAAAGTGAACAGACGCTGTCGTTGGAACCATTAAGTTAGTAAGAAAACAGATTCCCAGGGGAACCTTACAGAGTTGTTTTTTTAAAAAATATTTCACTTAAGCACTCTATGCTTGTTTAAAGTGATTAAAGTTTTATAATTTTGTTAAAAGGTATTTCTATTTATATAAAGGGCCTGCAATGTTATGGTTTAAATACGGAGGAAACTTAGCAGTGAAAGGTAATCTTGACTATCGGGGAAAAACTTGCTGTGCCTTCAGACTATACTCACCTAGTAGCAGAAGACCTAAAATATAGGAGCAAAGACCTTTTATCGTCAGACAATAAAACAAAGGCCAAGAAGTAACATTTTTGAGGCATCCTGCCAGCTTTTTCTGGGTACTGCTGAGTCTACGCCTCTTGTAACTTTCATCACCTTTAAATATAGTCAGAGGAGTTTAGGTGGGCAGCAGAAGTTTTTCCAAAAACTAGCACCACTTCAACAATTTTTATAGTCCACATGGCAATTGTTTAGAGCCTTGCTACTCAAAGTGTGGTCTGTGGACCAGAAGTATTGACATGCTCTGGAAGCTTGTTAGAAATGTCAATTGCCAGGCCCCTTCCAGACCTCATGCATAAGCATCTGCATTTTAACAATATCCCCAGGTGATCTGTGTGCACAGTATAGAAGCACAAGTAGGGATTATGCTGAAAAGACATTAGCAAGCAGTGTGAAACACATGGTTGAAGCATGTTTGTTTGAATTATGAAAACTACAGAAGAAATATATTAAAATAAGGTGAGTTTTTTATGTGTTCACTGCCTCCCAGCTAACAGCTCAGCCTCAGCACCTGCCCATACCCTTCTCTTTGCTTGCTGCATTTAGTTGTAGAGGAACCTGCCTTTCTCACTGGTTCGAGAATTCATTGAGAACAGAGAAAAAATTTTTTGCCTTTATGAATCTAGCAAGTATTAGCAAAGAGTTGGTGCTCAATAGTTGTTCAATAATCACTTGTATAGTCAACAAGTAAAGAAGTATTGTACATCTGAATGAGAATAAGAGCTTCTCCCTAGGGAGCGATGGACAAGAAGCCAATCAGTGGAAGTAAAGGTTCTTGATATTAAGACAGAGAAACACACAGGTAGAGTGGGGGCAGGGCCCAAAGGAGGTGGTAACCAGTTGGGTTGGAGGGTGGTATGGTGGTGGTTTGGGGGGCTTAATAAAGGAGATGACATGCAAGCTGACCAGAAAAGCTCATCTACGTGGTAGAAACAGTTTGAATAAATGCTTGGTGTCATGAAACAATATGGCAGGTTCAGGGACCTGCTAGGAGCTTTGCATGGGTATCAGGTAAATAGGCAATATTGGATGAAATAGAAAATACTGGAAGAAAACACCTAAGATGTGCAACCATCTTCCACTCTGAATGTCAAACCCTCCACTGAAATGTGAGATTTACTCCAGCACTGAGTGGTGTTTCCCAAAGAGTGTCCTTTGGGGGAGTGTTGTCTAGAAGATTTCACTATTCTATTTGATTTAGACATACTATTTTTGGCTCAGTATCCAGTCAGGTTAAAGTGAAGAGAAGTTTTAGTAACTGCCCAGTTAATTTTTCCAATGTAGAAAACTATAATTCTTTGGAGGTTTCTAAAAGACCTGGCTCAGCTAATTGCAAACTCATGCCTTTGATGCAAACTTTGACTGCAGCCTGTAGATTGATGAAATGACTGGGATATAGCAGGGTTTAGCCAACTGTTCTGGCTCTATTCATGATTAATACTTCTCCTTGCAGTTGGATTGATTATTTAAAAGTCTGTACCTATCATAATAAAACCTGAAGAGTGTCTTGGTGGGCTATGATGTGGTTTGGTCTTTGTGGGTAGGTAGATTCAGCTTTGAACTCACATTGCCATTCCTTTATCATTTAGAAATAGAATAGGCTCTATGAATCTCAGAGGTAAAGGATCCTAAACCGTGGTTCTGATAACTGATTTTCAAATAGATTGCTATTAATTAGAAGGGCTATTTATAGCATAAGGCTGAACTCAATCCGCTAAGGGGAGGAGTAAGAAAAAAAGCTCTGTCCTCTGCAGACCTTTTAAATGTTAATGCTGAGCTGTCCCCTGTTGCTAGATAAATCACAACTCTCATTTATTAGCATTTGGCCAGATTAGCTACTGTTTCTAATTACAACATTGATTTCTGGGGAGCTCAGAGAGATAAGACTTTAGTAAGAGATGTAAAGGGTTAAAGTAATATGTCCCTCCCTAGACAACAGGATATGTTTGCGGGACACCTCAAGGGCATGCTGGTCCTTTGTCATGCCGCATTTGGCCATTTTAACACCTTACCATGAACTCAGGGTTTGATTAATGGCAGAATGATTTCATTCTTGGTCTTGTGTCACTGGTGGTCAAGCAGACAATATGAACCCAGAACTATGGACAGGAAGAGTTATTCAACTTCATTAAGGTTGCACTAAGTTGCCCTCCCATAATACCTATGGAATTGGAGAAATGAAAAACAAGCCTCCCCCACCCCCTAAGTCGCCATCAGTAACTCAGTGGCATAACACAATGCAATACACTTTAAAACATGCCAAGAAAAGATGAGGATTATGGCATGGAGCAGAGAGGCAGCATGGCTCAGCTCTAACCCTAACCCTAACCACAGTTCTTCAGAAGCCCTACTGGCAAGTCAACACAATCCTGAGATTTCTCATTTATATCAAAATCTGGACACAAACAAACTGAATCAAAATGCTGATCTTTTTCTTGTTCTGACCGGAATGGGAGAAGAAGCCAGTGAAAAAGTGTCTGCACCTTACTAAAGGTAGAGATTCTGGGACTACAGTGGGAAAATGATACTAGGCCTGAGAGTATCCTCCATGGAAATGAGATATACCCAGGTAGGGAGAGTGGATTCTGGAATGAGAAGTTTAACAGAATCTTAAGAGAAAGAGCAGAGCCTAAGTATTCTAGCAAAGATTGTCTATATCCTCAGCTAAACTCCCTTCCTCACTTTAATCTCTCTCAGAGTACTAAAGAGTAGATACAATGAAATACCTTGGCCTCAAGTTAGAGCCCAGAGGAGAAATCAAATGAATTTTATATCAAGAAGAGAGTCCAGAGTTCATTTATTAGAGCAAATAAAATATCTGGGAAAGAGCTATGCTAGTATGAGCATGCATAAAAGGAAAATAGCAACATGGTGGAGAGAGAGAAAGAGAGAGAGGGATATCACGAAAAAAATCATACATAGAAGAAGACAAATTAAGGAACATAAAGAATTTTCTCACAATCTCTTAGGAGATCACTAACCAAAGGGACTATATTGAGGACCAAGTTATAACATTATACAACTAATAATAAATTATAAGCTGTAAGAAACAGAATAGATAACTGCTAAAAATAAAATTAATGACATAGAAGAAAAGTTTGAGATAATCAAAGAAAATGCTAATGAAAAGACAAAGAGATGATTTATTTAGAGAGAAGCTAGTAGTTCCATAGTTACAGCAGACAAAGATGATACAACATAAGGATAATTAGTGTCTTTAAAATAGAGAACCCAACAAATGAAACAGGATACATTCATGATGCAAAAAATTTCTACTTAATTGAGGAAAAATTGAATCTATACACTGAAAGAATAATCTGTGCTCCATCAAATTCATCTGTGAATTTGATGCAGAATGTTTAATGCTAAGGAATTTTAATTAATTTGAACATTAGGATAAAGAAATAATTGTTTAGTCATCTAGACATAAAATGTAAATTAGCAATAAGCTGGGGAATCAGACTGCCTTCAGACTTCTCCACAGTACCATTCACTGGCAAAGCATTGTCAATCATTATTTACATAGTTCTGAAAGAAAGAAAGGTTGTCCCAAGAATACCATGCGCAGCTGAGATGGTGTACAAGTGTAAAGGAAGCCAGTGCACATTTTCAGACATGGAGGAACCAGAGAACATAGTACCCAGCAGAACCAAACTACTTGAAAAGTGATATCAAGATATTATATTTAAGGGCTTAATCAATCAAATAATCCAGGAACAAAGACTCTGTGGTAAAAGATTCAGTGGTGAAAACAGTCCATGTAATTTAAGCATCTTTGGGAATTATAGTTACAGATAAATTTTAAAATCTGACAATGTAAAAGCAATAATCACCCTAAGAAAAAAATTAGACATGAGGGAGGAAAGAGGAGAAGAAGGAAAATGCTAATGTTTTAATGTGTTGGTCTCTCACAGTTAATTGATACCATCTAAAATTAAAACATAATTTAAAAGTACATAATTACTTTATTCTTTTAGTGGTTTTCATAATTTTTTAATAACCTCAGAGGCACCCATTAGGAAATGATAGCTCTTATAGTGAAGAAACATTTATTTAAAGTTTAACAATTTCTTCTGTTGCAATTCAGCTTTTTTCCTATTAAAATGAAATTTAATAAAATTAAACAAAACTTAAGATTAAATAGAATTTGAGTACAATTAAATGTAATACTTATAAGTTGGATGACACTATTTGGCATAAATATAGAGAAACAGATCAGTGGAACACAATAGAGAACACAGAAATAAATGCACATAAATACAGTTAACTAATTTTTCACAAAGTTGCATAGGCAATTTTATAGATAAAGGATAATCTTTTTAACAAATGAGGCTAGAGCAATTGGATATTCATATACAAAAAATGAGGTTTGATTCGTACCTTGTGCCATATGTAAAAATTAGCTTGAAATGGATTATAGACCTAAACCTGTAACCTAAAGCTATACAACTTCTAAAAGAAAGCACAGGCGAAAATTGTGTGACTTTGGGTCAGGGAAAGATTCTTTAGATATAATACTAAAAGCATGATCCATAAGGAAAATGTTTATAAATTGGAGTTACTCAAAATTAAGGACATTTCCTCATTGAAAGGCACCATGAACAGAAAGAAAAAGAGCAGCATGGGGTCGGGGGGAGAGAGTGAGGTGGGGAGAGAGAGAGATATCATTAAAAAAATCATGCACAGAAGAAACAAATTAAGGAACATAAAGAAAATACTTGTAAATCACATATCTGATAAAGAACTTGTATCCAGAATATGTAAAGAAGACTTGAAACCCAATAATAAGAAAACAAGCCATTTAAAAATATGAGAAAAATAGTTGAACAGATATTACATCAAAGAAGATATGTGGGTGACCAATAAGATGCTCAACATCTTTAGTTGCTAGGGAAATGCAAATTAGGACCACAGTGAGATAACACCACACATCTATTAGTCTAAAATTAAAAAGACTGATCATACCAAGTTTTGGGGAGGACGTGGAACACTGGGGACCCTTATATCCTGCCAGTGGGGATGTAAAATACACAGCCACTTTGGAAAACAGTCTGGCAGTTTCTTAAAAATTAGAAAAACATCTACCATATGACCCAGCTACCCCACTCCTAGGTATTTACCTAAGACAAATAAAAGCATATGTCTATACAAAGACTTTTACATGAATGTTCCAGTTTTATTTGTAAGAGGTAAAAATGAGAAATGGCCAAATGCTGATACAAACAACAGCAGAGATCAATCAAAATACAGTAAAGAAGCTTAAAAAGAAGCCAGACCAAGACAGAGCACATACGGCATGATTACGTTTATATAAAATTCTAGAAAACACAAATCAACCCATAGTGACAGAAAGTCAACCAGTAGCTGCCTGGGGAGGGTACACAAGGCCGAGAGTGGCTAAAGGGAGAAATTACAGCAGGGAACTTCTAGGGTGATGGACACACTCGTTATTTTGATCTTGGCGATGGCTTCATGAGTGCACATACATGTCAAAATTATCAAATTGTACACTTTAAATATGTACATTTTATTGTTGACTATATCTCAATAAAGCTATAAAAAGTAAATGTAATACTTTTTAATTAAACTAGCATCTATAGTATAATAATATTTATGATTTTAAAACTATTTCTGCTGTATAAGTCGAAGGATAGGAAGAACCTTAAAACACAACCCACACTGGACTTGGCTCCAATTTTGGTCCCTGGGGCTTGAGCAGATTCTAACTCAACACTGACAGATAAAGAAATGGGCATTTCTTTTCTTTTTTTTTTTTTTTTTTTTTGAGGCAGAGTCTCACTTTGTTGCCCGGGTTAGAGTGCCATGGAGTTAGCCTAGCTCACAGCAACCTCAAGTTCCTGGGCTCAAGCAATCCTTCTGCCTCAGCCTCCCAAGCAGCTGGGACTATAGGCATGCGCCACCATGCCTGGCTAATTTTTTCTATATATTTTTAGCTGTCCAAATAACTTCTTTCTATTTTTGGTGGAGATGGGGTCTCGCTCTTGCTCAGGCTGGTCTTGAACTCCTGAGCTCAAACGATCCACCCGCCTCGGCCTCCCAAAGTGCTAGGATTACAGGCGTGAGCCACCGTGCCAGGCCAAGAAATGGGCATTTCTTGATTCCTCAGTTTCCTGTAGCACAGACCTTAACATTTTGTGTAGTTACTATTTTTCCTGCTTCTCTTTAAATATGTAAAGGTATTTTTCTTCTCCTGTGTGCACATTTTATATGGCTATGATGAAATTACTTTTCTCCATTATAAACCTATTATATTCTGTTAAATTTCATTGTTAAAAGTTATGTCCCCTTAAAGATTGGAATTCTGTAGAAAGGCTTGGATTTCTTTTAGAAAATAGTTTTATACCTAATCTTGTCTATAATAGTTTCTCTAAGGCCACTGGATATATATTTCGATTTTAGGTAACATGAACTAGTTTTAAAGGCCTAGAGTTAAATTTGGGAAGGAGAAGAATTATTCCTTGTAGAAAATCCTTTCTAGGTTTTGTGACTCCGAAGTCCCCAGCTACAGTCTGGTGGTGATCAATCTGAAACCTATCTAGGTGCAAGTGGTAAAGTGGATGTCAAATTGTGCCCCACGGCATGCTAGCGTTTTGCAAAAGCAGCTCCGTAGGTACTGTGTTGGGGGTGGGCAGGAGAGGACTGAGTGTTGGTGGTGGGGGCTTCAGGCAGCACCTCTCTTCCATAACCGTTGCCCTGCCTTTTCTCTTTTGTGTATTTGGGTTAAATTGATATTTGAAAAAAAATATAGTTCTAAAAAATAAAATAAAATTTGAAAACCCATTGGTCTGGGAACACAGAGATCTATTTCTTGTGCCTGCTGTCCCATTTGCCAAGTTATGTGCTAAGGATGGGCAGGGAGAGGAGCTGCAGATAAAGTGCTCCGACAGGTCACGCCATGAACAGGCAGCCCAGCAAAAGCACACAAGAGAAAAGAAACAGGGTAGTAGGAATTCTGTTTCCTTGCCTGGTCCTCGTCCTTGATCCTTTCATAGCACTTATAACAGCGAGGGGCACACACTTGATCCAAAGGAAAAGAAAGCCTCTATCATCTCTTTGGCTTTTCACAGTGCTGGGCTTCACAGCAAGTTGTCTTCTGCCTTGTTGCCACTGGCAATGTTACTGTCTCTTCCTGGAGTGCCATTCCACACTCAAACCCCTTCTTTACCTGGCAAATGCCTATTGATTCCTTAAAACTCAGCTGGTTTCTCCTTGGAAATCTATACCACCAATTACCCTTTGATTAGCTGTCCTTACTCCATGCTCACACACACTCTTTGCTTAGTTGTATCCTCCCATCTATCACATTGCACCGTGTCGCTGGTTTGGCTGTCTCTGTTCCCATGACCAGGCTGTACGCTCCCAGAGGAAAGTAAGGTGCCACACTGCTTTGACTCTGCAGTCCCAGGGCTGGCACAGAGTGGGCACCCAATATGTTCTGTTGAATGAACGGAGATGGTATTACTAGACGATGGGCATAGGACACCTTTTCATATTTCTTTACTAGATCGAACTAATGCATTGGAATACCAACAGACATTTTGTTGAAGTTGACAAGTTGTTTCTAAAATTTATATATTGAAAGAAATGCAAAGGATCTAGAATAACCAAAACAATATTGAAAAGGAAGAACAAAGTTTGATGACCACCTGATTTGAAGATTTACTATAGCAAAACAGTAATCAAGGCAGTGTGGTATTGGTACACAGATAGACATATGAACCAATGGAACACAACAGAGAGTCCAGAAATAGAGCCACTCTCAAATAGTCATTTGATTTTCAACGAAGTCACCAGAGCAATTTAATGAGGCAAATGATAGTCTTTTCAATAAATGAAAGTCTTTCAGCAAATAAAATCCTTTCCAACAAATGTTGCTGAAACAAATGGATAAATTGAGAGAAAAACAAAACAAAACACCACCTTGATCTCTACCTTACACCACACAAAAGGATAACTCAAGATGAATCATATACCAAAATGTAGATGCTCAAATTATAAAGCTTAAAAAGAAAACATAAGAGAATATATTCATGACCATAGTCCTTCCTGGGGAGGACTATTAAAAAACAATTTAAAAATTGAACTTTATGAAATGTAAAAATTTTTATTACTTAAAATATACCCCTTAGAAAATGTAATTGGAAGCCATAGTTTGGGGGAAAATATCCTTTATACATACCTGACAAATGATATATATTCAGAATATACACAGAGAACTATAATAATAAAAATACCAACAAACCAACAAGAAAATGGTCACAGACTTGAAAAGATGATGTACCAAAAAAATATAGGAATGGCTAAAATGTATGAAAAGGTGCTCAACATCACTAGCTATCAGAGAAATGAGAATTAAAAACACAATGAGTGTTTCCAACGTTTTCCTCTATAATTCTAATAGTTTCACACCTAAGGTTCAAGTCTGTTACCCAGTGTGAGTTGATTTTTGTGAGAGGTGACAGGTGTGGGTCCTGTTTCAGTCTTCTACATGTGGCTATGCAGTTCTCCCAGCACCATTTATTGAATAAGGATTCTTTTCCCCAGTGTATGTTTTTGTCTGCTTTGTTGAAGATTAGTTGGCTGTATGAGGATGGTTTTATATCTGGGTTCTCTGTTCTGTTCCACTGGTCAATGTCCCTGTTCTTGAAGAAGACCCCAAAGGCAATCACAGCAGCAACAAAAATAAATAAATGGGACCAGATCAAATTAAAAAGCTTCTGCACAGCCAAAGAAACTGTCAAGAGAGCAAACAGACAACCCACAGAATGGGAGAAAATTTTCGCAAGCTACAAATCCGATAAAAGGCTGATAATTAGAATTTATTTAGAACTCAGGAAAATCAGCAAGAGAAAATCAAACAACCCTATCAAAAAG
>VBSM01000104.1:885673-906885 GCA_008086735.1 Cheirogaleus medius | reverse complement strand
CACCTCTTGTATTTTCCTGGATAGAGCTGGAACCCATCTACTAAGTGAAGTATCTCAAGAATGGAAAAACAAGTACCACTTGTACTCACCAGCAAATTGGTATTAATGGATCAACACCTAAGTGGACATATAGGAATAACATTTATCTGGTGTCAGGCAGGCGGGAGGGGGGAGGAGGGGATGCGTATATACAAACATAATGAGTGAGATGTGCAACGTTTGGGGGATTGTCACTTTTGAAGCTCTGACTCGAGGGGGGAGGTGGGGCATAGGCAATATATGTAACCTTAATATTTGTACCCCCATAATATGCTGAAATTAAAAAAAAACACAATGAGTTACCCACTAGATTGGTTAAAATTAAAAAGATTGAAAACATCAAGAATAGGTGAAGCTGTAGAAGAACCAGAACTCTCATACATTGCTAGCAGGCATGTTAAATTGTACAACCACTTTGGAAAACTGGCAGATTCTTATAAAGTCAAACATATACATATCTTCTGATCTAGACATGGCACCTTTAGCTATTTGCTCCAGGCATATGAAAATAGGTACATAAAAATACTTGTACAAGAATGTTCATTGTAGCTTTACCTGTAATAGCTCCAAACTGGAAACAACTCAAATGCCCATCAATAGGTGAGTGGGTAGACAAACAGTGACATAAAATACAATGAAATACTTCTCAGTAATGGTAATTACTGCAATAATTGATTGAGTAAAAGAAGGCAGCCCCATCTGTATTGTATGAATCCATTTATGCGAAGTTTAAGAATAGAAAAATATAATCAATTGCAAGAAATAAGGATAGTGGTTGCCTAAGGGGGTGATGGTTGAATGGAAGGAGCACAGGGGGAATTTCTGGGCTAATGGAAATGTCTATATTTTGATTGGGGTGGTAATTCCCGAATCAAAACTCATCAAATTATGCATTTTGTACCCATGCTTTTTACTGTATGTGAATTTTACTTCATTTAAACAAAACCCCAAGAACTAATCCTAATCAACATGAAGCATATAACTATTGTCATGTAGTTACATGTTACATGTAGTTACATGTTATGTAGTGAATGTCCTTTGGTATTTATATATGACCCAAGCTCTGACAGGGGCAGGTAATTAGATTCATTTCCATGATAACCATTGCAACAAGAAATTATTGCCCTTGTCTTCCTTAGTAGCTGAGGATTTTCATTGGGCCAAAACATATTTTGCTGATCGACAATCATGAGAGGAAAAACCAAACGTGGACCAAGAAAGAGGGAAACCGAGATTTTGAGGTATCCAAATGTGGTCTGCTTTCTTCACTGCCACGCCCCTGCTGCACAGGGTGGGGCAGGGTGGAACGGGCCTGCAGAAATGTCTGAGTGGAGGACCGGGTGGACGGGAGAGGGAACGTGCAGAGCAGGGGAGGAAGGAGAGAAGGATGGCAAGGGAAGAGGTTGGGGAGGGAGGGGAAGGGGGTGAAGGAAACCCAAAGTGGGCAAAGCTGTGCCCATCCTACAGCGCTGCACTGGCTTTGCTCCTTTGCTATCCCTCTGTCCTGAGGACGCTGGCCTCAGGAGACCAGAGCGCACCGACTGCACAGCTTGGAGGGAGTGCTGAAAAGCGTCCCTGTGTTTCAGAAATAGCTTCCTGATTACCAAATAGATGCAGCATTGAAACCTCATTCCAAGAAGCAATTCGGGGAAAGCAGACATTTAGATTGACTGTGATTATCACATTCGAGAGATGGCTTGTAATAAATGTCTGTTTTTCTCCAAAAATATGGGGAGAGCAGGCACAAGAAATGTAACCTTAATAATTGCGAAACCAAGCTGTTTGACCACAAATGAAAACTTCATTATATGGCTGGCTTTTACATAACAGAAAAAGATGATGTCGGAACAGTTCATTGTCCCTCACTCCCCCTACCTTAAAGAGAAGGATTGGCTCAGACAGGGCACGTAACAGGCATTACATCAACATCGTGTGTGAAACAGTGGGATCCGGCAACCCGAGATGCACCCCCAGCGCTGCCAGTGACCTTGGATAAAGTTATTTAGCTTCTCGATACCTCAGTCTTGCCATCTGCACATTGGTTATTTGTGGAATGGGTACAATTCTCAAAAGTGGCTATGAAGATATTTTCTATCGGGTAAATTCTATTTTCCCACTGCTTCCAATATATTTGTCAAACTATATTTAACTATATTTGTTAAAACTCTCCAACAAACAGAAATGAAAATCCCTGGTGAATTAGGTGACCTTCTGGCATTATGTGTAGTTTGAAATGTATTAGAGAATTGTCCTGACTCTGTACCTTTCCTTGGCTGTTCCAGAAGTGTAGAAATGCCTTCCATTCTTAGAAACACCTTGACTTTAACTTTAAAGGTTTTTAAGAAATCTCTTTAGAGTTGGTAATTTAGTATTTTACCCTATTGGAGATTCTCCAGAAGTTGCCACCCTGGGAGCTCCTACTGACTGAAATGTGTCACCACTGGAAAGGTTACTCTTTTTCTTTTTTTAATTTTTTATTTTTTTAAATTCAGGATATTATGAGGGTACAAAAATTTTGGTTAGATGTAATGCGTTTGCCTCGCCAAGCCAGGACTAGAAGCGTGTCCTTCCCCCATATAGTACACTTGGCTTCCATTAGTTGTGGGTTACCCCCCACCTCCCTCAACCTGACCGGCACCCAGTGAGTATTACTACCATGTGAGCACCTTAGTGTTGATCAGTTAGTACATGTGGTCCATGTTTGTCCATCCTTTTGATACCTTACTTCCAAGGATGGGCTCAAGCTCTATCCAGGATAATATAAAAGGTGCTAGATCACCATTGATTTTTGTGGTTGAGTAGTATTCCATGGTATGTATACATATACCACATTTTATTAATCCACTCATGGATTGATGGGCACTTGGGTTGTTTCCACATCTTTGCAATTGTGAATTGTGCTGCTGTAAACATTCTAGTGCAGATGTCTTTATTATACAATATGTTTTTTTCTTTTGGATAAATGCCTAGTAGTGGCATTGCTGGATCAAATGGTATTTTTCTGCCATCCCAAACTGAGGGACATTATTTCTGACAAGAATCATGGAGAGAGACAGTAACAATTTAAAATAAAAGTTGATAGGGTTGGAGACGCAGAAATTCTGGATGGGGACTCAAATCGATCATGGAGCCTCTATCTGGCAATGGCCACCAGCCTGGGAATTTTGACCTCTAGGTACCTACAAGTTAGGATGCAGCTGTGTCACTGTCACTCTTTCAGAACACCAGATGGAAGTCATATCTTCATCCTCACGAAGGTGGCACCAAATCAGTCAGTGTGGTCACACCGAGTATCTGGTAGCGATCATTATCATTACCACCACCAGCGTCAGAAGTTCTGATTGGCAATTATATAAATCTGACTCAGGAAGGGGGAGATACTATCATGCTTTCTCAATAGATGAAATTTTTCAAAAAATAAGATCCATACCGGGAAATATGACAAAGCTCCTCATGGTTTAAAAAGATCAGAGACAACGGCCATCGAGCACCTGGGTCCTCAGATCTCTCTATGGCAGTTCCCGCCAAGAAAGGGAGTTTTAGCTGCTTTATAAACCAAAGAAGCACTTAGATTTTTCTTTGTAAATGTTCTTCAAAATTATTTTAAAATAAAACTGTTAGGGAATTACACTGTGGTTGGTCTATGTGACCAGGGAGTAGACTTTCTGTATTTATTTCTGACGTTAGACTTCATTTGGGATGACTCAACGGTGATATTTATAACTCAAGTGAATTTTTAAATGTAATCTGAATATTTGTAAGTAAGTTTGTTGCATGAAGAGGTTTGCTGAGTGTGAGGCTTCCCATAAGATGGCCAAGTAAACAACTGGAGGAAAATAAAAAGCATGGTTTTATAGTAAGCCCCCTGTGGAGCGGCTTGGCAACATATCAAAGTAGTGATATCACTACTGTCTTTTTCATGTATGGAAAGAAAAAAACTTTCTAAATACTGGGACAAAGAAGGGGAGGAAGAGATGGACAAAGTGAAAATAACTTTATTTTCAGTTTATCTGCGGGATCACAGGTGCTTGAGCATCAGAAGCACTGAGGTCCGTTTCATCTCAAAGGTCCGCAGTCGCTCATCTCCCGTGGGCCCCGGGAAGAGCCAGGACCCACCCCCAGCTGCGGCCAGTTTGATTTACTAGCTGGAGTTCAAGATTTTTTTTATAAAACTAAGGAGTACATCGAACATCAGTTGGTTAAAAAAGTTCAATCATGATTTAGTTCCCCAAAGGCACAGTCAGAGCAAAGTATTAATGGGGATTAATGATGGCATTGTGGTTCGATATTAGCAAAAGACCAGGGTTAAAAATAAACGTGGCATCCCAAGGGAATCTGGAAAGTCCTGTCTGGCAACAGTATAAAGCACTGGAATTTTAAAATACGTAACTATATTGATATTTTTTTCTCCTCTCCTACCTTTTAAATGTTCCCATTAATATTACCTTTTTTCTTACTAATTGAATCAAAATACCGTGAGATCAAGTAATTGTAAATGTTGGGACCCCATGGAGTGAACTTTGGTCTCGGCAACCTTATGTTTTTTAAATTGCAAAGCAAACAAGCCCCCAGAGGAGCAAACTACCCCCTCTGACATTTTTCTCCAGTGCTTTTGGTGACTGGCTATTCGAATCTCATTTCTGCTATGGAGAAAGGATTTCTGTGAATAGTAGCACGTTTTGTGATTGCCATGGGTCCTTGTTAGCTATTCTTCCATTTTTTCATCCAATATCTGAACACTTGTCAGGCCAGTGCTTAGTCCTGGGAAAATTTTGAGCTAAATTTGCAAGATTTGCTTTCCCATACAATCATCATGTGCCTATTTCCATCAGAGATTTTGCCATGCTGAGCTGAAATGTTCTACTTACTAAGTCTATCTCCTCTACTAGACTGTAAGCTCTGTGAAGGGAGAAACGATGTTTTGTTCACAATTATTCCCCCGTGCCTAGACTGGTAGATTCTTAACAGGTAATCTTTGAATGAATGAGTTAATATTGAGTGTTTTACTGTCATCACTGTCACCACCACCATTATCATCACCATCACTACTGCCACCACCACCAATACCACCATCTTATCATATTTGGTACCTAATCCTCTCTGGGCACTTTTTCAAGACACAGGGGCCCAGTGCCTTGACAATTTCGAATCCTCTGATTTACACCTTTCTTTACTTATTCTCCTATTTCAAAATTCACCTTATCTGGGCTCTATTCTCTTGGGGCTAACTGTTCTTTTCTAGGAGACAGCTACTCAGTTTGATATGGTAATTGTTATTGGTAATAACGTGTTGGTAGTGGCCCTCTAAGGTAATATGATCTGAGAGTAAGGGCAGTATCTAGTTCCAGCTCAGCCACTTATTTGCTGTGTGACTTTATGTGAGTGACATCACTTCAAAGGGCCTCTGCTTCCTCACTTAGGAGACCCTGGAGAGTCTTCCTGATCTCACTTGCTAATTCTGTGCGTATTTCAATACAGATCTTCTATCGGTAACGTCTTAACCAACAGGAGCAAATCTAGATGGAAGTGAGATACTTAGGGTTTTCACAGTGAATCTATGATCAGGCATCTGCAGTAATAGCAGCCATTTCGGCAGCAGCTGTGTCTCCTTGGGGAAAGTTCCCTGCCCATAGTTGCTGCCAGATCCAATCAGTCATGGCACAGAAACAGGCACGGGCAGGTAACCACCCTGCAACAATGCAGGTTATTGTCACAGTCTTCCCCTTTCCCCAGGACCATGCTGTTCTTGTCATAGTATGTCATGCCCAACTGTTCTGATAGGCTGACTGGGAGCTCAGAGTCCATGTCTGGCTTCCTCACGGCAACTGAGGGCCAGCAATGGAATGCTTTATTAATGCCATGTGAGTGAAGTCAGTTTTCAGATGGCACAAAACATCCTTCTTAACTTTTCCTGGCAATTTTCCTGGTGGAGACTGTCACATCAGAAATGCGTTGGAAAGAAAACAGCAATCAAGCAATGCCGTTTAAAGGAAGAAGTGTAACTTTGGGCAAGTTTCTTCCTTTTTCTAATTTCTTCTTCGTTTTTTCTCTCTTAAATCAATCTGCAGTATAGCTTCGGTAAAATGCACCACTCAGTATTTAGAAAAGCCTAAATAATAGTTAAGTTATGTAAGGTTATAACATCTCAGGCCTAATCCCCAGACAATGAGAATGCAGGATTTTTGGATTTCTGTCTCCTGGGAAAGTCCTATAGCCCGAGGCTGTCCAGAATGTCATAAACTTATCCTACTTTTACATCAAAGTGAAATAACAGCAATTCAAAATAAGAACAAGGAAAGATACTGAATTTATAAAGGAAAAAAATAGAAGAAAGGAGAGTACTGTTTTGAAGAATAAAAGGATATTCTTGATGCCATTGGGAATAACAAATGTGGTTTGAGTACAGAGACAAAATTTCATTTTAAAGATGAAGATGTGAGGCATGGAGAGGTTAGCGATTTATCCTGGGTCGCATACGAAGTTAACAGCAGACCCACAGCCGAGGTCTGAGCTGACATGGGCGGAGGCTCTTTCCACACAGTGCTGCCTCCACTTTCTCTCCAACAGAGGAATGAAAACCAGCGGCTTTGAATGAGTTAAGATCCTCTACACAGGTGAGAAGAGAGTGTTACTGATATTCCACAGGCAGGGAAACTGAGCCACAGAAGGATTTAGTGCTATGGTACTCACGAAAGGTGATTTTTACCCCCAGGCAATATTTGGCAATATCTGGAAACATTTTTGGTTGTCACAACTGGTGGGGAAAAGATGCTACTTACATCTGCTGGGTAGACGCTAGGGGTGCTGCTAAACATCTACCTGTTAGAGGCACAGGATAGCCCCCTACAAGTGATTATCCAACGTTGTCTACTGGACAATAAATGTTTTTATGTGGGGACTGTACGCTTAAAATCCAGATTCATATTATTATTATCATCAAAAAGTTTGCACACTTTGGGTTATCTTTGCTTTTTTTTTTCTTTCTTAGCATCATCCACCCACCTGTTCCCTGCACACTCATTGCCAACCTTCAGTGCTAGACTCAGACTTGACCACAGTAAACAAAGTTGCCTTTGGAGCCCCAGTCATGTGCTCCTGTGCCTTGTCCCCACTTGACTCCACCTCTTCAGACAGCCGGCAAAGGCTCAGCTCCTCAGCCCCACTCTTTCCCGGGAACCCCTGCTCTCAGGAAAGTTCCGCCTTCGTTCACTCTCATCATGAACTGAAGTCAATGTGCTACCATTCCGGGAATTCGCATGCCAAGCGTATCTCTGTCCCAGCATTTATGTCCTGAGAAAGGGATTTGCAGCCTCAGTGACTGGGCTGGGGGAGGTTTGAGAGGGACTCAGGAAACAACTGTGCGGCAGCCTCCCTTCTAGAAGACACACACGTGCCATTTCCTCAGGAATCGGGGCTCTGGCTAAACTCCTGCAACTTCAGAACATTTTCTTCCTGGGCCCTCTGAATACATCTTTTCATATTTTAGGGCAAATCTTTAATTAAGAAGTCTAAAGGGTTTTTTTTGTTCTTTATTTTTGTTCAACTGCACTCAGAAATTTCACTATAGATTTCTGGACTTTTGAATAGGAGAACAACAGCCCGAATGGCCAAAGAAGAGTTGAACTTTTCTGTCATCTTTTTTATAGATTTTCAGAGTCTCAATATGTTAGTTTTTAAATTCATTATAACTGAATAGATTTTGAAAAGATTCTAAGAATTAAAGCAGATAATAGAGATGAAAGGGTTTTGAAAACTACCGAACATTTTGCATTTTGCATATGAGAACAATGGTGTGATAGCAATAGAGATATCGCTCTAAATGGCCCAGGCAAGCTCTCCACCCTTAACACCTAAGGCCTCCCCTCCAAAAATAAAACCAAACCCAAACACCATTCTCCAAATAGATTCCCTCTGTCTAGTTCTAAACCTTTTAATTGGGATATACATTTTCAAAATTAGAACTTCATAAGCTTTATATGATTAATAAAATTTCAAGGCAATTTGCATTAGGATTATGTGCTTACTCACTACTTAACAGCTTTCTGCTTGGCCATGTGCCACTACAGACAGCATTGGGTTAGCTGCTTCACGTTTTCGCCCCTCTTGCATTGGCTTGTGTTAGACAGTGATTTCTGATTTCTGGATTAGTAAAAATACATGTAATGTGTGAGTAAGCTCAGGCTGACGAGCATGCCATTTTAGAATGCTCAACAAGAAATCAATTTACATTAACCACTGCTAGCTAGTGCTTCCCTCCTCATGGCAAACTTGCCACAGTAACTTCAAAGAAGAAGAAAAATGGAAATCTTGTCTGTGAAACAGCAAAAATAGTGATTGGCTGCAGGCCTAATACATGGTGTTATATATGATTATTACAAAGAGATTCCTAAATTCTTTAGAATTCATTGTTGTCTTTTCACTCTGCAACATAAACTAACAGAAAACAAAACTGCCTTTAGATGTTAGTTTTCACCTTCACTTTTTAAGCTCCACTGTTTCTTAAATTTACATGTAGCTTAGTTATTAAGAAATTAAAAACAACCCTTCTTAAAAGCTAACAAGAAATTATATTTCACATCATTCTCAGTCTAATATTTTGTATGAACAATATTGATTTTGTTTAACTCAAAAGAGTATACAAAACCAAACTCAAAGATAAAATTCTTCCAAAGAGAGAATTTTTTAGAAAACTTAAGGAAATTTGTAGTACAAAGATTTTTTTTCTTAGTCTTTGATTGTATGAAATGCCACTCAGCTTAATGTTTCTTCAGAAATATTCTACTCTGGAACCAGATTTGATATGCTTTTCTACGCCAAGGACTGGCGCTATGTGCTGAGTGTATCAGTACAGTGCAGGACTTTGCAGGGACCTGACACCACAGTGAATCCACGTGCCATGCCTGGCCCCACCTTTCCCACTCATGGGAGTTCTATCTCCTCTCTCAGCAAGCTGTTCCATTGAAGGATCTTTGCATTTCCAAAGATGTTTCAGGATCTCCTACAGAGAGCAACATGGAAGGTAGAAAATGTCTAGATTTGAGGTCAGCAGACCTGGGCTCTAGCTGAGGCTTGTCACTGGCAAGCTGTCCTCACCCTATATCCCAACTTGTAAAAGATCATGAGGTATGCATGCCCATCCTGCGGACCTCACAGGACTGCCACCAAGAATCAATACCCACTTCTTAAGTGAGGAAGCCCTGTAGTGAGGTATCATTGTAATAGGGGCCAGGATTATTAGATAGAGTCATTCATTTCGTTACTCTTACCATTACATGAAAATGAAGAAATGCTGCATCTTGCACATCTGCCTCTGTACTCCTTGATATTTGATTGATAGATTGTTTGATTATAGTCATTGATGTTTTTGTCATGGTTACTTCTCAGTCCCTAGGCAAGAGGTTCTTAAGAATAACTGGCCTATAGTATCTGATATCTATCACCATTTGTCTGAAGCCAAAGAAACATGCCGTATTGAGATGAGAATTGTGTTTTATAGCACATGACAAACTCAGGTAACTCCAAGAGCTACACTGGGTGCCATAAGCCAGGATCTTGCAAATAAAAGTTTGTTACATATAAGTCATCATGTCAGCAGCTCTTAATGAACTGGCATCCAGACTAAGGCAAATGACATACGTAATAGATTTTCATAGTCTAGCTGTTGCTTACCATCGCAGACCCCACGCGGCTGACTTTGATGGGATTCCCTCTACCAGAAAGGTCCATCTGTGCTTTGTCCATCACATACAGGCAAGCGTCGAGGATGCCATCTTCAAACTGTTTGGGGGAAAAAAATGACAAACTCTGTAATGTCCACTCTGCAAACAAGATATTCTCTGATGACAAATAAAATGAAACCATACCCTAATGTTTAAAAATGTGTACATCTGATATAGTAATCTCCCATAATCTCGAGTATGAAGTATTAAAGTGAAAGGAAGGGGACATCCTCTTTTATTTTTCAGCAAAGTGAATAAGAACATAAAAAGCAAGCCAGAAACATAAACAGAACTCCTAGAAAGCTGATGTGCTCAGGGATCATGAACTGACTTGAAGTCTTCAGAAAGTGGTACAAATTAATTTAGAAGATCTCTCCGACATACTGGCTCCGGTGCCCAAGTTGGAGGAACGGACGATTTACCAAAGTCAGGCCAGAGTCTCAGGACTTCACAAGTAACACAAGTCCCTGTGCATCTCAAAAATAAACGGCTTTCAGATGTACCACAGAAAGGTACTTCAGGCCTAGTTAGCTGGACACAGAATAGTAGGAGATCTCATGTAGTAACTGTGCCTCTAAGGTTTCCCTCTTCTGAGACAAGGTGGCTCCAGGGTCAAGGAGAAGGCAGAAAGTCCTGGAGAAGATTAATTACACTATGCAGGGAAGAGCCTGGTACAAGTTCAATTTCCTTAGAAAGAAATGCTAGCCAAAGGCAATACCAGAATTTTCTTAAAAAGGAATAAAAGCCAACAGTAATAAAATGGCAAGATGGGGAGATTGCACCTACACTGTAGCTCACTGCAATAGGAGATTTCCTTGAATACAGAAACCTTGCCTAGTATCTACCCACATACTTGTGACAGAAACCACAAGCTTAATGGCTAATTACCATGTAGTTCTTTATTAAATGCAGTTAGAATACCAGCTCTGGGTGTAGCCCACACTGATGGGATGGATGCAGTAATGGGTAATTGTCCTAGTTCTTCAGGCATATAAATACCTTATTCTGGTTCTCATTAAGCAGAATTTCTCAGCTGTGTTTGTGGGATATAATAGAAATTAGATGGAGACTTAATGAGGTAGTCATAGAACTAGTCATTTCCTTGCAACACTGCAAGCAACTGGCTTGGTTGGTTATTTTGGCTGAAGGATCCAAGCCAAAGGCCTCTGTGAATGACAGTAGATGCAGACAATGCATCTGCTCGAGGGTGCCCACCCGAAGGCATGCTGGCTGGGGAAGTGCTTTGATTGTGCAGGGACACTTTCCCAGTTCTCCTTGCTACAGGTAGTGATGCCTTTTCCCTTTATTAGCTTTCTACAGATTGTTACATTGGGGCCATAAATAGAATCGCTAGGCTAAAGGCTAAGAATTGGGGACAGTAGTTAAAGTTTGCACATCACTGAGGAAGGGGAGGGCTTGTAACCAGGGAGCAAGGCAGGAATCCAAAGACGGGAAGTAAATGTAGATCACAGCTTGGCAGGACATCAGAAATGCAGGCAGGCAAGCCTGAGCACTGGGCGTGTGATCCTCAGGAGTCAGGGTGAAGACGCTGGTCATAGAGCCAGGTAGGCAGGATGGCACAGGCACCAATAGTCAGGCTGGAGCCGTGGTGAGGACACAGGGAGATCCCATATGGAAGTCAAAGTAAGGGACTTGGAGCCAAGAAAGTACCATGTGACCTGGTGCAGTCAGATTCCGTGAAATTGCTCCCCTGGATACCCGGAGCTATGATGCACAAGTCCCGTCGCACCAGCCAGAGCTCCCTGAGAGATGGCACGTCTCCCTCCTCTCATGCTGCTAATTAAAATCACATCTGAATCACAGGATATGTATCCGTTTATGGAAAAAATGGTAAAATATCATTCATTTGCTCCATTGTTAAAGATACCAAACTGAAATCATTTGAATTATTGAATATCTTTAAAAAACATCATTGGCTGCTTTATATCTAGACAGTAACTTGAATTGCAGCTGATAAAATGTTTCTACAAAGCCCAGTGGGCCTTTCTTTGACAAAATGGTAACACTCTTTTCTAATTAGCAGTATCTTAGACTAATACTTTTTTAAAAAGTTATTTCTTTGAGTTGGGTACTCACCTTGCAGTTTTCTTTGTATCATTATCAAAATACTTTCCTATATAAGAAAAGGAATACTTTGGTCCATTCCCGGTTGAGCTAATGAGATTTCACTGTACTAAGATGCAAAAGCATTTCTCAGTAGAATGCCACATTATCCATAGAATCTCTCTGCTCTGTAACATTGTAATAACCACAGATATGTGGTTTCAGCTGATAAATTATTCAGTTGTCTTTATAAGTCTCTACTGCTATACTCTCTGCCTTGGAGTCTGAGATCCTGAAAAGCAGGAAATTGTGCTTGTCTAATATTGATCTATGGCACCCTACAGGCATACACGTGACAAAAAATATTAAGTAAAAATATCCTTGACAATGACAGATTTTAAATGGCTCACCTGACCGTAGCTCCAGCTTCTACTCTTGATCTCATTGACATCTCCATAAAAAATTACCCCGATGTCATTCAGGACATACTCTTCTCTTTCTTTCTCATTGTCCAAATACACAGCATCCTCTGCATCAGGATTTAAACATAATGACCATTACCAAACCAGACTCTTTCCGAATACTTGCAAGTTTATTTTGTTCTTAAACTGCAATAATCAATTAAATGAAAAAATATCTTTTGTTTCGCTAAGCATACCTCATTTCCCAACATTTTTAGCAACAGTGAACATCATCAGCACCAAAGACCAGTCTGTAAATGATGACATTTGTCAGCAAAAAGCCAACAAACTCTAGCTCTTTAAGTTCCAAGCAGCACAATTAAACTGATATGTCTCATTAAACAATTTATGATTCCAGTGCATCAGTAGTTTGAGAATCAGAGTTCTATGATGCAGATGCAAATCTCTAACACAGACCAAGAAACAATTTTCAATCTTTTAATGTTAAGAGAAAACTAGCTGAATTGAAAATGACTTTTAAAACAAATCTGGGACACATATGAACACAGCAACATCATTTATCACGTCTGGTTTGTGGCCCATGGCTGGCAGGAGAAGGGAAGCTGTAAGTTGTCTCCTTTCAATGAAAAATACTTGTGGATGTGTTGGTAGGTGTGTGTGCTCACTCAGCCTCCCTGGTCAGTTTCCTTCATTGAAAGACCTTCCTTCGCCGTGGCTATGATCTCAGGAAGGCCATGCTCCCCATCTACCACTAAGCAATCAGCCTGGCACTTATTCCCAGGCCCGGTATGAGAAGAGCAAAGCATCTTTAACACAGGCTGGGCCCGGCAAGTATACATTTGTGTGTTTGGAACGGGTATCCAGACTTTCTTATGTGAATTCTACCTCAAGGTTACAAAATAATTGATGCTAATAAATGCAGAAGGAAGAATAGAATTTGAATATCACCATTTTGCAATCCCTAATGAAACAACGGATCAAGGCTGAAATAATTGGTTAAGAGCAGAACTTTGTAAGGGATGGAGGAGACTGATAAAACCTGATCTTAATGATACATCTAAACATGTGCTCTCGAAAGGAGGAATGTTCTGGGAAGTACGCAGCATGACTTGTGAAGTATTTTTACCGTGCCCCCTAACCCCCACCAGAAAGAAAACACTTGAAGCTGAATATGCTTGAGTCTCTAGATTAACTACTGCTTAACAGAAAACACCACAGGCATTAGAGAAACATATTTCACAACACCAGGCTATTGAATCAGCAAAATTCAAATATGGAAAGTTCTACACGACAAATGATTCAGTTCCAGCAACAAGTTTGTGGCATGACAAAAACAGATAAAGAGGTTTGCTCTGGAGAAAAAGACTTAAGACAACTAAATTTAATTTATAGAGCTTAATTCAAACAAACTATAAAAATATTTTTTAGACATTGGGGAAGTTTGATTAAAGATGGATCATTAGGTAATACTAAGGAACTCTAGTTGAATGTTATTAGCTATTATAATTATCCACATACTCATAAGCACATACATATATATACATATATGTGTATACTCTATATATGTCTATTTTTAAAAAGATGCTTGCTAAAATGTATAGGGGTAAGATGACATGACAACTGGAATTTACTTGAAAATACTGAGGCGAAAGATAACGGGAAAAAGGATAGACGAAGCAGCTGTGATCACTGTTGAGTTGGGAGATGTATAAGTAGGCAGCCATTGTACTCCTCTTTCTACTTCTGAGTTTGTCTTAAAATTTTTATAATAAAAATAAACGTTGTCAAAAAGCATAAAAGAAAACTCAAATAAGTAAAAATGTACAAAATGTTTTTAATTGGATGTGAAAATTCAATATGTAAAGATATAAATTCTGCCCAAATTAGTCCATATAGTCAGTATGAACCTAACCAAAATTACACTCGGATATCTTAGAATTCTGCTCGCTGATTTAAAAGTTTATCTGGAAGAAATAGTGTGGAAAAAATTAGCAAAAAACTAAAATATTAAAAAAGAAGGAAGATCGAGGGGCTTGCCCAATGGTAAACTGAACTTCTGACCCTAATTTGTACTTTCCTGTATCTATGCCCTTTTCCATGTGACTAGCAGTTCTTCCCCCTGAACACGGACTATCCCCTCTTGACCCTGGGCTTCCTTTGGGTAATGAGTGTTAGCAGAAGCCATGCAAGCAGGTTTGAAATGTGCATGCACAGCCGAGCAACTCTGCTCTCACTATAAATGAGAAAAATATGCCCCAGCAAGTCCACTGGTGAAAGGAGGCTGAGGAGCACAGGAAACCCGCATCTCACAGGTGAGGTGGAGGGGGGCAGTCTTCCATCGAACGTGGGCAGAGGTAGAGCCTCTCTAGCTGTTCCCACCTGAAGCAGAGTGGACCAGTCAACCCCAGTCTAGATGAACCCAACCCCAGCCAAGCCCCAGATCTATGAGAATAAATGCTTATTGTTGTATGCTACCAAGATTTTCTTTTTTATGTAGCATTACTGTGATTATAGCTAATGGAAATGAAGCTATAATTAAAGCTGACATGGGCACAGCAATAGACAAATATATGGATGAACTAGATGTGTATTAGATCTTAGTATATGATAAAGATGGGACTTAACATCAATGAATAATGATAGATCCAATCAACTCATTGGTGTTTTGATAACATGCTAACCATATGAGAAGAAAAATGTCAGTAAGATCTTTTTCTCTTATCATATACAAAACTCATTCATAGATTTAAGAGGTTCATGTGCATCTCTTCCTGCCAATCCTTAACTTACGTAGCATGTTCCAGATATGAATGGGTAGAGAAAGAAAACATTCAATAGATATATGAAAAGAGGCTCAACTTCACTAATAATTAGAGACATACAAAGTAAATAACCATGAAACACCAAAAAACCCCCATAATTTTCCTACTATTATATATTAGCAAGTATTACAATAAATGGTAATACCTAGAACCAATGAGGGTGTGAAGAGATGAGATACTCTGGTGTACTGTGGCTGTAGTATAAAATAGTGTAGCCTCTTAAAAGGGTAATTTGGCAGCACCTATGCAAATCTACAGTGAGAATTAACTTTGACCAAACAATGCCATTTCTAGGTATTATTCTACAGAAATGCATTTGTAACAGATGTATGTGCAACCTCAGTACAGCATAATGTGCTACAGTGAAAATGGGAAACACTTCAAATAGTTGCAAATAAAAGACCAAATCAGTTATGGTACAATCATACCAAGCAGCCATTAAGAAGAATGTGCATGTACTGATATAGAAAGCTCTTCAAAATACATTGTGTGAAAAAGTAAGGCATAGAGCACATGTGTAACACAGCCTTATTTGTGGTTAACAAATCCACATCTATGGTATGCATATAGATATTAATACGTGAAATGATAGCAAAGAATCTGCAATCGTAGATACAGTTGTTTTTCCCTGGGAACTCCCTAGCATTAGAAGGTTGGTGAAAAGGAGAGTTTCCTTTTTATCATCTATGTGTGTATACTTGAAAAGAACAATATATTCAATTAATTGTCAATTAAAAATGGAAATCATTAAAAATACATTAGATGGTAATACACCAAAATATTGACATTTAATGTCTCTGATTTGTAGACCTCTGAGTTCTTTTTATGCTTTTATTATTTCTATAATAAGACTTTCATCCTCAGAAAGTTATTTTTTAAAATGTGTTTGCATTTAAGTGAAACTACCTATTTAATAAGAGGTTAACAACTTTAATGTATTAACTTTTTAAGAGTAAAAGTGTTGTGCTCTTTGTTATTATCGATGTTCTTATTAAATATTATCAGATAAACATAACTTTTCCTCTTTAAGTCTCTCATACCCTGTTCTTTCCAGCACAGGCTAGATTAAGCCTTGTTCCCTTATTGTCCTATGGATGGGAGATAATTTTCATGCCACAGTATGGACATCACCATTTAATTATTTATTGAACAAGCATGTGTTTAGTATTTACTATTTTCTAGGAACTTTCTAAGTGCTGGATAAAGAAAAATTAACTCATTAACACTCATACCGTCCCTATGAGAAAGATATTCCCATTTCATAGACAAGGAAACTGAGGCAGAGGGAAGTAAATCTTAGTATCTGAATACTAAGCTGCTTCCTGAGTAAGCTGTGACCAGGGGTCCGAGGGATCAGGTCCCCAGCACCCAGCATAGAGCCTGAGGGCATGGCAGGAAATCAGTAAACATCCACGGAAAGAATTAGAGATGGAGACAACGTCTGTGGCTGAGAGAGTGAGAGAGAAGTCCAAGAAAATGAAGGATTTACCTTTGGGCTTTGGGTTAGTATTGATGGGAAGTTATAAATTTAGGTGGCAAACTATGAATAGAGAGGAGTTCTGCAGCTCAGGACTGGGCCACCCTCTTCCTTCCAGCAGCTGAATTAAATCTCACCTCAAAATGGGCGGCACCACCATGAATCCACAACAAGGTGAGGGAGTCAAATGGGAAGCCGTGATTTTAATTTTAAATTTATTTATGATTTTAAAAGAAGATTGAAGGTGGAAAGCAGTGGTTTATTTTGCCTGTTTTTATTCAGATCTGTCACTTTAAAATATAGTTGTCCAAAGCTAGGTTAAAAAAAAAATTATATCACTATGGAAACTCCAAAAAACTCCCTATGTTTGAAAGGCCAACAAAAATAGGAAAATTTAATCATTTTCCTCTGGAGATTTTTGTTGTTGGGTTTTGGTGATGATTTTTTTGTTTGTTTTTAATTTTGGGTTGGTTTCAGAGGAGTAGCAGGGTTTTACTAGTTCTAGGGGGAGGCTTGTTCTCCACTTAGTAAAATGCAGAACTCTACTAACAGGAAAAAACAAACTAACCAGTAACTCACTGTCCTTGAAACCCACCAGTTTGGACTGTTAGAAGGCAAGTGGGTGTGTGCTTGTGTGTGAGTCGGAAGCTACACTTCTGAACCGTGTGTGGGTTGAGAGGAGGAGGTGTAGGTGGCTCACAGAGTTATTGGTAGCACCGTGGACCTGTTGACAACTTTTCAATTCTAAGTAACCTCTGGCAAACAACCACCACTGCAGTAAAACTCCGGAAGAAAACAGATGACACCTGGCGTCACTGGTGAATGCGCCACAGTATCTCCCTTGACGGCCCCAGAGCAGCTCTGCCACCAGGACAGACCTCCGCCACGCCTGGTCAATAACCACCCTTCCAGGCTGACTAATGATTTACAAGAGGCAAGTAGTCAAGAATGATGATCTCATTTATTTGACTGTTCCTCTGGCAGGAATGGTGGGATAGTAAAAAAAAGATCATGGGCTGAGAAATTTTAGGGCTGATTTCAGGCACCCTTGGAAATTCCCACTATCCTCCCCACCCAGAAAAAGTAAGAATTTATAATAAACATGTAAAAATGAATGCTGAGCGTATTGATTTTTAGTATCTGTACAACCTCTTTGGGAGAAGGAGGACCATTCATCACTGCATGAGCTGACACATTCCTTTTGCTTATTCGCATGCTGTTCAAAGCCAGAATGAGTCCCACCTCCTGCGTCTTCAGGCTGTAGCCTAGCAAGGGGCGCCCAGGCATCAAACAAAACTACGCTGCCAGGAAGGCTATCGGACAAGGCATCTCCAAGAGACTAACAGTTAGTTTCAATCCGAGTTTGGTTTTATTTCTCATCCTTTAGAAGGAATAATGATTTGTCTTCAAAAAGACAAAATATGTCACCTTCTTAGGCAAGGGAGGAATTTATAGCATGGGCATCAGGAATCACCTCCACTTGCTGTCCCTTTATGCAAAAGCCGGGCTCCACTGACAGGGGAAGGCTGGAGCTGGAACATGGTGTAATCACTCCTGGAGGGTGTGGCTTGGTCTGCAGAGCAAACGGGGCTCCAGATCGGTGTCATCATGATATGTCTTTCTAACTCAAAGTAAATCAGAAGGCTGGCCAACTCCAGCAGGCTGCGTGGGCTGTGGGCACATCAGGAACAACTTCCCGTCTGTGGCAGCTGTGAGCCTATTAAGCAATGGCATTTCTAGGGTCTGAGCCTTTTATTTTGGAAGGTTCCAAAGCCACTGCTTTCCTAAGGTGGCTCAATGCAGACACTCCAGAGGCCTTGCTTCCTACCGACTGACTCTGGACTGGAATAAATCCAGGAAACAGACAAGTGGCTCCTCCACAGTGTGGCCGCCGGACATCCTTGCGAGCGCGTTCACTATGCTACAGCTCATACCAGCTTGGGGAGGCTATTCGATTTGTGCTAATTTATTAGTTTTGCTGGTTAAAGAGTTTTTAGCGTACTTAGATATCTTCAGAAGATAGACTATTATTCATGAAGCAATTCTACAAAGAAAATGTCAGAGCTTCTTTGCTTAGCACATATCCTCTAAGGGAGCCTGTGCCCTTGTTGGCATACTTTTTTTTTTCCCTCAGAGACAACTTTCATTTGATCTTATAAATATCAACCTGGATTTATTTATTTACTTTCTTACTTATTCGCAGCGGTGGGACTTTCCAACATTTGTTAGATCATCACGGAATCTTCCCAGCTGGCCACGGACTTCTTGTTTCTCTTGCTACACAAGGCTAGGTACCAGTGGCTTTTGTTGTAAAAGTACAAGAGCTTACCCTGCCTGAGTCAGGACACCCAAGCTGTAGTCTCAGTTTGTTTCCTAAATTCCTATATGACCTTGAGAAATTTATGTCACATCCGGGACCCTGTTTTCTCTCTTGAGATATGAGTCCAATACTCTCTCCCTGCCTCTCAGGGTGGTGGTTATCAGTTGAGTTTAGCAAACGTCTATGGAACATCAACTCTGTGCCAGGCACATGCAAGGCATGAGATGAAGATCGTGCAAGCCTTCTAACCATGCTCCTTCTAAAACATCTCGTAAACAGCTTTGACCTTGCTCCTAGTGTCGCCTGTACGCCACTGAAAAGAAGGTTTACTCTGAGCTCTCTGGGATCCCTTGCGATTGCAGGGCCACACACCCAGTGGCATGCACTTGGCATAGAAAAGATGAATGAGCCTCTCAGTGATTCAGACACTGGGAAGAGTGATATATACTATTTTACTAAACAGAAGGCTTGAATAAATAAGGGCTAACATTTTCACATAAGCTGTATTAAAACTTTGTAAAAATTCAGTTAACCAACTATTTGATTGCTATTCTATGCAAGGACTGTTCTGGGTTAGAGAGCATACAAAGCTAAGTCACTGACTGGTCTCTCCTCACTCTCCAATTAGGTCAGAGGCTCTTGTTTTATGTTCTCCTTGTGCCCTGACTTATTTTAGCAGGTTTTACAATTATAATTAGTTTTTTATTAGTAGCTCATTTGTAAAATCCTTGCTAGAAGCTCTATGAGGGCAAAGACTGTGTCTGTCTTTTTAACTGCCCTATTCTCACTACTTAATTCAGTATTGACTCAAGATTTATGAAGGAACAAATAATATTGCTGTACTATGCAGGGGTAATTGTGTTGCTGTGGGCATGGGGGCAGACGCATTGTCAGTATCCATGCACTGATGGGTGAATGACTCCCGCCTGAGAGTGTCAATTCTGGTCTGGGCTCAAGGGTCTCCAGGAGAAGGGCTGTTGGTCACTGTTACTCCGAGGACACCAGTCCTGGGGAATTACTCCATTCTGTACTGAAGGGGCTCAAAGACCACTTCTAACTACAAAGCAGGTAGTCTAAGGATGACCTGAGTAATAAAATACAAGCTGGTCGTATTTACTTACTCCCTATTAAAAGCATTCAAGGTATTGGAAACTTATTGATTTCCTTATTAAATTAAATTGATTTCTTTAAGGAAAAATGCAAAAATTACATTGAATAAAAAATTATAAATGCCAGATGCTAATTTGGTGTCAGATGCTAAGAGAAAGAGAAGTCTACACACACATCACTGCACACACCCTGCCCCCAACACACCATAGATGGCTTTCACGTTTTTCAGGATGGTAAGGTCTGAGGTTACTTTAATAACTTATCTGTGATGACAGTGTGCAGGGAACCTAAAAAGTATGTACTTGGAATCATTAAATCAACACAGCATTTATTAAACATCAAGTATGTGCCAGGCACCGTGCCAGATGCCAGGGACGTGAGGCTGGGCGAGGTAAGAGAAGTCAGTGAGGGGGTGTGGGGGGCCAGCAGTCAGGAGAGTCACAGCACCCGACAAAACGTGCAGCCAAATACCGCCCAGAGAGCTTGGCTCAGGTATCAGAAAGCTCAATCTCTCAGAACCCACTCTCTGGCACTAATGCTGGAACATTCTAAATTTAAATAGTGAAATACATTCTGTAATTTAGAGACCCTGAGTGGTCAGAAAAACAAGAAGAATTCATAGTAAATGCCCAACTCACTCCTGCTGCCTCTGTGGGTCCAGTTCTCTCCCACGCCCTGTGAGAACTGTCCCCACAGAAGGGCCCTGCAGGCTGGTCAGCACTGGTAAATGAAAAACGAAGCAACAGTGCTCCCTGCATCCGCCCGTGCCCTCGCCGGTGCGGTGTTGCATTGATCTCCATTAGCGATTTAGTGATTAGGAGGACAAATGGCCTATGAATGCAAAGCAGGCTGCAGGGCTCTCAGGAGCACAGCTGAATATCCCTCTATCAATAAGGCTGCACATGTGGTATAATTGTCAATCCAGTGTCCTTTGCCACCTCGGACCTCAGCTCCACATCTGGTGTGTAGTGTTCCCTGCATCTCGCTCGCCCGGCTCTCCTTTGACAATTTCTGGGAATGGTTGTCCTTCTCCTTTTCTGTTATCTATTCCACTGGGCAATGGTCCTACCCCTCTGCTTTGACCTACTTTTCAGTCTCTGTGAGTCCTGTGACATACGTTAGCATCAGCAAGCACAAAGGAGTGGTGGCTGTTGGGCTATGGCATACCGTGTTTCCCCGAAAATTAGACCTACCCATAAAATAAGCCCTAGGAGGATTTCTAAGCATTTGCGCAATAGA
>VBSM01000104.1:864796-885573 GCA_008086735.1 Cheirogaleus medius | reverse complement strand
TTTTCAGAGATGGGGTCTAACTATGTTGCCCAGGCTGGACTCCAACTCCTGGGTTCAAGCAAAATCCTCCCACCTCAGCCTCCCAAGTATTTGGGACTACAGGCGTGGGCACCACCATGCCTGGCTTTGTAATTATTGTTTAGTGAAGCAGTGGTTCTCTAAGTGTGATCCCTGACCAACAGCATTAGATCCCCTGGGAACTGGGTAGAAATACAAATTCTCAAGCCCAATCCGAAGGTGCTGCACAGAAAGGTGTGTTTTAACGAGCCCTGCAGGTGATTCTGATGTGCTCTAAGGTTGAGAACCACTCAGTAAATCTTTCCTCCTCGTGCTCTCCAGACCAAATTGCAAATAAGGTCTAGACATTCACAGATGTCTTGTGTGGCTGTTTTTGTTGTTGCTGATGTTGAAATTGAAGGGGGGGTCAAGTTTCTCACCTGTGGCATCATAGGTGTCAGCACTGGGCTTGGGAAGGAACAGGATTCTTAGAGGCAGAGACAGTCACAAGAAGAGAAATCCCCAAGAAATTTTACAGAAATGTTTGGACTTCCATGGGCCAAAGAGTTAAGAGGACTGTGGCAGTTCTCCCATGTTCTGGAGAGCAGGGGGGGCCCACTGGCACATTCTGTCATAAGCTCACCCTCTGCTCCCTGGATGATGAGCTTGCATCACATCTTCCCTAGCAAGCCTCCTATACCCCCTCCTTGCCACTTGTTCTCAACCCATGACTTTGCTTAACCCTCCACTGAGACAAAAAGAATCACAAAATGAAAACAACCTCACCCCCTTCCACTGACACTAGGAAATCTGCACCATCTTCTCCCGCCGTGCGCCTGTCTCGTGGAGGGGACAGCCTCACCCGTCACCAGCCCTTCACCTGTTCCCTGGATCCCGGCCACTCAAGCATTTCACTCCTGAAGCCTGTGCTTCTCAACCTTGGCTTCAAGAATAACCTGCAGAGCTTTTAAAAAACCCGAAGCCCGGGCTGCCCTCCAAGCAGTTACAGCAGGATGTCTGCGTGGGAGGACTGAGGCGCCAGCAGTTTCAAAGCTCCCTGGTGACTGCAGTGTGCGGCCACGGCTGTGCGGCACTGCCCGCTCTCTGGGCCGTAGACTCTCTGTCCTGCCTCATCTCCATTACCATAAAAGCACACCCACTCCCTTGTCTTTAAAAAATTCTCCCTTGACCTTCACATCAACATCTAGGTTCTGCAGAAAGTCTTCCTGAGAGATGATATCATCTGCCCCTCTCCTTTCTCACCTCCTGTTTACGCTGCAGACCGTGCTCACCTGCCTGGCTCTGTCCCCACCACACTAGTGAAACGGTCCTTTTCAAGATCATCAATGGCTTCCGTATTGCCACAGTGTGTGACCACTGTCCTTCCTGATCTTAGTCAAGAAATCAGCAGCATTCAGCAGAGTTAACTGTCTTCCTGCATCAACGGATATCCCTGGCTCTCTGCTCTTTTGATTTCCTTGTCCCCACTAACTGCTCCTGTGTAGTCTCCTTTGCTGACTTCTCTTCTGTCTCCACTCTAATTGTTGATGGTCCTGAGTCCATTTGGGTTCATTCTCGCTCCCGATGGGGCCCATATTTGCACGTCTAGCTCAGCCATCTCCTTTGAGTTCTAGATTCACTTATTCAAGTGTCCACTTGACGTTTTCACCTGGATGTCTCACAGACATCAGCAAATAAACATGCAACTCCTAGTTTCACCCCTAGAGCTCCCCCCCCCAACTTTTGTCAGTCTTTCCAGCTCTGAAGATGGCACCACCATCAACCCAGTTGATCAAACCAGCTGAGTTATTCTCCACTTCCCTTTCTTCTTTACCTCTCATCTTCAGTCCCTGTGCAATTTTTGTTGTGAATCCAAATAGATCTCCAATCCATCCTCTCCTCCTCTCCACTACTGCCACTGTAGTGTAGTCTATCATCATCCTTGTCCCAGACCACAGCTTCCAAACTGCTCTATCTGGTTTTAGTTCACCTTCCAGCAATCCTTTCTATGCACCAAAATGCCTGTGCAGGTCCCATCCGGGGCAGGGGTGGTGTTACCTACAGATCTGAGCAACAGAGGTGCCTGGACACTGCTCACTAGGATGCAACTGAAGACCAAAGCAGCGATTAGCAGAAGGTTATTAGCCTCTCTACTTCCTGAATGGTTCTCCTGTAAAGTCAATATGTCAGGCAGCATGACCAACCCTTTTCACCTCAAGAAGAGTGGCCACATACGTTGAAATGCCAGTGGACACAGACCCCATTTCACACAGATAACGTAGTCCAGAAAAGTTGTGAACAAACCAAAGTCCAAGTAAATCGTAGCATTCTTGAAATGTCCTAGGGTGCTAGATAGCTATATGAAGCCTGTGATTTTTTGTAATGAAAAGAAACTTGAGAACAGACTCCTGATTTATTTATTTTATAAGTATGGATTTCTAAAATATAATTTTCTTATCCTTCCACCTCCTACCTACTTCTCCCTCTCAGTCTCCTTTGCTGATTCCTTCTCCACTGGACTCTGAGATGCGGGTGTTCCTGAGGGCTGGATAGACAGCCTATTTCCTTTAACTATATTTTTGCCCTGGGTGCAGATAATTCCCACATAAACACTGCTCGTTCTCCCCTCCAGATCCCCACACCTACTTCTCATTTCTGCTTGTACATCTATGTTTACCTCCAACTTCACATTTTCAAAATCTTAGCTTATATCTCTGATCCTCTCAGGACTTTTCATCTCTGTAAATATCACCCCACCAAACAGCTTCATCTGGCTGATGAGACCATTCTAAACAGCAGTCCACCTTTGAACTGCACATAGCCCAGACAACATCTTCTGTTACCATCAACCTTGAATATCTATCTCATTGAAAGGAGCGTTGGATACAAGATGATGAGGATGTGTGTGTGGGGAGTATAGGATTAGCTTGGTGCCATCTGCCAGCACTATGGAACAGATGATTCAAAGAAAAGGTCAGTGAAATCCAGGCTTATGTTCTAGATGAGTAGAAAACATTGTTGTCCAGTTATCATCTACATGTAGTTCAGATGAAGCTTGATCCAAATGCAACTCTTACAAACTAGGGTCATTCAAAATCAGCAACAAAATAGACTCATTTTGGAAGATATTAAGAGAGCAATTCGTATGGGATAGGATGATGTGAGAAGACTCCTGGCCCATCTCAGCTTTTATGTTTTTTTGATTCATTTCCTAAGATGTAAAAGTGGACCCCCGCCCATCGATGCTTATGTAACATCTACATCTGCCTCCATAACTTAAGATCAGCCTCGCACCACACATGGGAGCAGGGGAGAGATATGGAAGGGTAGGGATGGGGACAGGGAGAAAATCCTGTGTGAGACTGAGTTGCTAAACAGAATTGATGGAGACATCTTGGAACTTGACTGAGTTTATCTGAATACAACTAGATTAAACTTCTGCAGCAGACAGAAAGGAAGCCCGAAAATAGCAGTAGAGATCAAGTTACATTGTATTAAAATACAGTTAAATGTTTGCACTTCAGAGTTATGGTTTGAAATTTGCACCCATTGTGCACATAAACAAGTCTGTGGGGTCCTTTAGATATTCAGGTTTTCTGTTTTGAATTAGGGAGATGGAAAAGTTAGTTTCACTATGAACAGAGTTGACTTGATTCTATTTTTCTGAAGTCAGAATTATGGATTCCTTTTTTTTCCCCCTTCCAGACAGGTTCTTACTCTGTCACCCAGGCTAGAGTGCTGTGGCTCTATTATAGTTTGCTGTAAGCTTGAACTCTTGGGCTCAAGCCAGCCTCCCACCTCAGCCTCCCAAAACACTGGGATTATAGGCGTGAGCCACAGCACCTGGTTTGGATTGTAATAGTTTTGATAATCAAGTTTAATAAGCCCCATTCTTTTACAAAGCAATCGCATACAGAGGATACATCATCAACATATAGCTCCACAAATAACTCATTGTGCAACTTTAGGCAATCTTCAGTTAATCCTGGAATAATTGTGTAGCAGCATTAACTTCACATGTACAGGTGTTATCCTCACATATGCAGAGGATGAATTTTATATCTTTCTCTCTTTTTTAATCATGAAAAACAGTGCATGTAGGAAAAGGACATGTCTTCTAGAATAATCCTGCTACCTCTCCAAAAGGAGATGCATTGGAAATATGTATATTTTTAAATGGGAAAACTGAGTGCCTGCCCCTTACCTTCACACCAGGGATTGAAGAGAATGTACGTGTCTGTCTCTGGGTTTCGGCTGGTTCGGAGTATGCCGTAGGGGGTCCAGACGGCGACGTACATGCGGAATTTCCCCACGATGCATTCGGGGGAAGACTGGACAGACAGCCGCACAGACCTGTCCTCATTCATCACGACTTTGGCCCCCCACTTTCCACTTTGTAGCTCTGGGACTACAGGCACGGGGATATAGGTTCCCTTGTTCTCCTGAGGGTAGCGACCTACGAAAAGAAAGAAGAAATACAGTGTTGAGTAGATTCATAAACCATTTTTGTTCTCATTTACTTACCTTGTAGCTGAAGGGGGGTGCGGGGGAGAATAATCCTTTAGACTTGAAATCATAAACTTTAGGTTTGGATTTTATTTCTGCTACCAACTAGCTGTGTGATAGTAATGGATTTTCTTAACTTCTTAACTTCTTTGCTCAGATTTGTCATGTTCACAAAAAGGAAACAAGCCTTGAGATTTTTGTTGCTTGGTTAGATAACGAATTCAAAAAAGACATAAAAACACTAATTTGAATGTGAAGACAAAGCTTGTAAGGTACTGTAAGGTTATTCCCTAAAATTCTGCCCTCTAAAAAGTTAGAATTGTTTTATTAGGTAGAAGTAATATTAGTTACACAACACTGTTTTTAGGGCCATAAGGCAAATGGGTTTTATTTATTCTGAATACAATTTCTTTATTTATTACAATATTACCTATAATGTGATTATACTAAAAGGCTGACTATAGTAATCACTCTCATAGCCAACCTAAATATGTGCTTATTGCCAATCCCATTAGTGATTTAGGCTTATGTCTCAGGCAGAGGCTCAGAATTCAGGCTCCATGGCAAATGATCTGGTTTCAATCTTGGCTCTGCTACTTCTTACTCTGGCAACCTCTGGCAATTATTTGACCTACACAAATCCCTATTTCTTTCCCTTTTTGTTCGTCAATAAATGAGGATAATAATACCACCTATCTTATAGAAAGACAAAATAAAATAACACACGTAGGATGCTTTGCACATAATTTCTTGTGCATGACAAATTCTTGAAAATTTTTAGCTGTTACTTTATTATTAATAGAAGATTAAACATCAGAGCATTTTACCACATTTTTAGGCGCATCATACTTTACGAATAAGCTATCCCAATGTAAACCTTATTTTTCTTTATTGCTGCGATTTTGGACCAAATTCTTATTTCATCATCCTAACCTCAAAACTAAAATTTACCACTGGCTTCCTAAACTACAGAGAAAGAGAGAGTCAACTTCACAGCATTCTTTAACTCTAGCTTATGGAGTTAAAGTTTACAGTTTAGCTCACAGGATGATCAAATTCATAGTTTCATTTATGATTTAGTTTGCAGGATAATAAAATTCATAGGTATTTTAAACTGCAGCAAATCATTCACTTATAAACTTTTCCACAATGTGACAGATTAGTTCTTCTTGGCTTGAAGAAAGATACAAATCAGACAAGTCTGCAAATTATTTTGATTGTAAGCAGAAGAACCTTCAAGAGCAAAATGTATGCACTTCAACTGTTTTATATAAACCATGTAGAGCAGCGGTCCCCAACCCTTTTGGCACCTGGGGTGGCGGTTTCATGGAAGACAATTTTTCCACAGATGGGGGGGAGGGGAGAGGCAGTATTGCACAGCCCAGTTCCCAAGAGACCACGGACCAGTGCTGGGCATGGCCTGGGGGTTGGGGACCACAGATGTAGAGGATTTCACATTAAAATGAACTAACAAACAATGCTACATTTTAGCCTCCCCAACTACTGAAGTAATTTTAAGGATCTTTAAAAGAGGCTTTGGCAGGCATATGGTCAGAGACAGAGCATTCTAAGGAGGTGGCGACATAAGTTACTGCTGGGTGGTCCTGTGAGGATGCTTAATCTTAACGAAAATAATAATTTACATGGTGCAAACCAGGAAGAAGAATTAGAAGCCCAGTGCTTTGCTGTGTGTTAGGGTTATCGGTTAATCACCACTCAGAATGAATATCACATAGTCATCATAAATCCAATTAGAACTTAATGGTTTGCTGCCAAGGTGCCACAGCACCCAAGCAGTGGTCTTGGGAATTCGTGAGGCTCAGCCTCCAGGGAGCCATACATAAATCCACCTGCAGGAGCATGTTTGTTCCAGAGGCTATTCTGTCCCCGACTGCCTGCTTACGCTTCCTCTTTGAGCACGCACAGCCTCCTGGGTGAGGTTGCCCTTTTCCCCCGAATCCTTGCTGTTCTCTGGAAGCCCTATCACTGCTGAAGGGCAGGCACAAAAGGCAACCTTTCCAGGTAAATGGGGTCTATAATTCAGTTATTATGGTGGCTCCTAGCAGCTGTTGCCACTAAATTCTGATCTGGATTTAGAATGTGTAGTATTAAAAAAGACACAAGTTTAGTAAAAATAAACTTTCAAAGATAAAAAATCTATGTGATAATGACAGATTAAAAAATAAGGGATGAAAGGACTTTTAGAATTAATGATATAAGTGTGCACCTTTGGGACTAGCAAAGAGCGAGGAGGGTGCATCCAAAAGCACTCTACCTGCTGCGTGCTCAAACCCCAGCTTCACCTTGGCACTAACTTCTACTTTTGTTGAGGACATTGAAAGAATGAAGACAAGCATTAGTTTTCAATATTACACTTCAAATGATGACTCAAAGACTCATTAAATTTTACCTTTCAAATCCATGTTATACAAAAATAGTAAAGAAAAAAGACAGCTATATTTATTTATACTGACTTTGAACCCAGGCATAACCTAATCTAAAGACTCTAGTTTGGGCTGGGCACAGTGGCTCACGCCTGTAATCCTAGCACTCTGGGAGGCCTAGACGGGCGGATTGTTTGAGCTCAGGAGTTCGAGACCAGCCTGACCAAGAGTGAGACTCTGTCTCTACTAAAAAAATAGAAAGAAATTATCTGGACAACTAAAAATATAGAGAAAAAATTAGCCAGGCATGGTGGCACATGCCTATAATCCCAGCTACTCCGGAGGCTGAGGCAGGAGGATCTCCTGAGCCCAGGGGTTTGAGGTTGCTGTGAGCTAGACTGATGCCACGGCACTCTAGCCCAGGCAACAGAGTGAGACTCTATCTCAAAAAAAAAAAAAAAGAAAGACTCTAGTTTGGACATTTTTCATTTATACACTATTGCCTACTACGTGCTAGACATCATTCTAAGTGCCGGGGATATAACAGTGAACAAAACAGACAATAACTCCAGTGCTCAAAGAACTTATATTCCACAGAGAGAACATATGCATGTGGTGTTTATATGTTCCTGTTATTCCTTATAAAAAACCTACAAGAAGAAAACCATTATCATTATCCTATTTTGACAAATCAGAAAACTAAGACATGGAGTCACTAGGCAATTTGCCCAGGGTAATGCAAGTAGCAAGTAGTGGAGTTTGGGTTTGAACCCAGACAATCTGGCTTGAGAGTCTGGGGGTTTAACCACTAAGTTCTACCATATTCTGAGTTTAAAATGCTTTGGAGTTTGTGAGAACTATGTTGAATTCTGACTCCACAATTAACAACATGGTGCCACTTGGGGCAAATTGCTTAATTATCTTAACTTCCATTTCCTGACTTTTTGTAGTTTAGTTCTGGAAATGAAAAGAAAATAGATTTTATAATATAATAAAACTTCATGCCTGGCACACAGTAGGGGCTGGCTCGGGGGCATTGCTTGTTTTTTAAACATAACAGCCACTGGAAAGTAAAGACAGAAGGAAGAAGATTTTTTTTCTTCTCTGATTCTGAATCTGAAGAAAGGTGCGTGCCCCAGGGAAAACGGGTTCCTTGTGTTGAGCGAGGTGTTGCGGCCAACGGGAAAGCAGTTCGGCTGGCTCTGACACTTACCGTGTCAGCTCGGGCAAAGCACTCGTCCCCGTCAACCAAAACCTCACTGATTCTATAAAATGGAGGTAACAGTGGTCATGGTTTGTGATGGGGAAGGCAGCCCGTCAAGTGGCAGTTGTTATTTCCACATTGTCCGAGGTGTTCTGGCTCCTCTGAGTGATCTTGTCTCTGCTCTGGCAATGGGAAGCCAGGCTGGGCTGGGTTCACCAATTGCCGACAAACCTACACAACGCAAATCTACTTTCAAAGGCCAGTTTATCCCACATTCTATATAAAATCTTGAGCTGACTGATTTTTCTATCAGAACTGTATAGGCCAAAATTAAAAAATAAAAAGGTGGTGTCATTCAGTATTAACTAAAAAGTCTTAATAATTCCAGAATCATTGCAGAAGAATCTGAAACCTGCCATCCAATTATAATTTCTGATTTTCTGAGTCATTAATGGTCACTGCAATCTCCATTCATCCCTTAGAGCTGGGGTCAACAAACTATAGCCCGTGGACCAAATATAACTTGCCACCTGTTTGTATAAATAAAGTTTTATTGGAACATAGTTATGCTGATTTGTTTGTGCATTATAGCACTACAACAGCAGAATTGAGTAGCTGTGACAAAGACCATATGGTCTGTGATGCCCAAAATATTTACTATCTGGCCCTTATGGTAAGAGTTTGCCAACCTGCCTTACAGGTTTCACATTTTATTTACTTATGGGGTGATTTGTTATAGACACTCGCAATCTAAGACTTGGGCCTAAGAAGACAATACAATCACACAGTTTTTCCTTCCAAAGGGAGATACGTTACTAAAGTATTCACAAATATCTGCACTACTACGGGGTCAACCTTTAGTTGTCTTAAAGCCTCCTCGTTAGATTCCTCACAGTCTCCAGGGGGTGTTGAAAGTGTATGAAGTTTCGTTATAAACTTTTTACTGATTTCATAATCCATAGCTAAAGTGTGCGATTTTAAGACTATAAAATTTGTTTTAAAAGTTGTCCAGGCAGTTCACATAGAGATGAGAACAAAGTGATGGGAATGAATGTTTATCACTTGGGTCCTTACAAAAACTCTGCAAGGGAGGGCATTTGGTGGGGGTGTGGCCAGGCGGAGGTGGAGTCGGGGCTGGGACTTTGCGCTGTGAAGCTGGTTCTCCTAGCTCTGTGCCGTGCTGCCCCCGGGGAGGAAGGAGGAGGGGCCGGACGGGATCAGGGAAGATGGAAGAAGCCAGGAGAAAAATAAAGCTGGGAACTGTGAAGGAAGACAAGACAAGGACAGTGAGCGGATGTGCTGTGGTGGGTGAGAGGTGTGTGAGCCAGGAGTGTGCACCAAAGGAGGTAATAACTGAATGGGGAGAAATGAGACCTGGTGGAGAGGAACTTGCACGAGGGTCTTGGGTAACATGGATTTGAGTTGAGAAGGCTTCTAACGTAATGTCAACCTCGGAAGGGTGCAGGGAGAAGGCTGAGCAGCCCTGCTCATATGGTAAGGCCATGTGGCCCCGGATCAGGGTGGAAGCAGATCAGAAACTGGTAGTGATTACATGAATTCCACGGGGAGGTCAAGAACCCAGAGTGGCAGGCTTTTCACATGCCCTGTATGGGAAAGCTGGTTATGAATGTGAGACCTGCCCTGTCAATAGTACCACAGGGCCTTGTCGGCTGCTCTATTACACCATGTTTAATTCTGAATGTAATGATTTCAATGACAGCGCTGGGGAAGAATTTCCCATGATGGAATCGTGAGTGAGGAAGTTGTGACAGAGCAGTATTTCATTTTGCTAAATAGCCCTTCTCACCCCCAGGAGTTAGCATGTTTAAGAGACTACAATCAGGCTCCACTTGGAACACCCATCCATCAACAGCCACGGCCGAATCTGCATGGGAGGGACGGCCCCACAGGGGACTACCGCACACATGTTTGTGGAAATACAATGCCTGGATAGATGTGTTTTTTCTTGTACAACTTTTGTGTCAAAAACATCAGAGCAAGAAAAGAAAAGCAGGAAATACAACTTCCCAGAAAGACTCTTGTTTTGTTTTTAATAATGTAGTCTTTGAAACTGGACCACTAAACATAAAGAAATATTACAATTACTGATTGCATTCTTTCACACTTATGTAAAGTTGGTGCCATCTTCTCAAGTGATCTGAAATTTATCATATGCTCTAAATTTACGTGCTTGCTTTAATTTGTAAGTTATTTTTGAGGCCACAAAACTACTGTTTTTAAGGCAAAATCCACTTGGACCATATGCCTATCTTCAAACGCCTCATCGCCCCTTTGGTGAGGGCCTTGCTCTCCTTACAGGTACCTGTGTGAATATAGAGTGATGTGCCCACCTTCATCCCCTCAGCCTGGAACTAGGAGGAAGAAGATGAAAATTTTTAATTCCATTAAGATGTTACTCTTTTCTAATGTTGGCTAACTGGGCTTCAGCTGTGTGCATGGCTTCCTCAGATTAGTGCTCCTCACAAGATAGGCAAGAGAAATCTATCTGCAGCTTGACTCAGCCCTACATGACCTAGGGGGACATTCTCTCTCAGCCACTCATTCCATAGACCTGAGATTCCACTGCATGCGAAAGCCTGCAGAGATAGTGCCCAGTGGAGGAAATTCTTGCCTTTTTAAAAATTAATTTTTTTGTCAGTTGATGGCTTTAAAATATTTTTACATTAAAAACACAATGTTCAGGGTGGTGATTAAGTTCCCAGGTAGTCTAGAAAAGGTCAATAATTAGCACACAGTATGGTCAGTAGGGTTGAATATTGTTGCTAATAGAACTGTTCTGAATCTACCTCACTCCTGTCTAGAACCGGGAAGAACATACACAGCACCAAGGAGGGGACAGGTACTAGTGACTGAGAAGGCACATCTGCCAGTCACTGTCCCTCTGGTGCTGCAAAAAGAAGAAGTCAGTAACTCAAGACATCCCCTTTTCTCTATGCTGTTGAGTAGGTCACCTGTAAGTCAAGTGGCTGCAGTCTGCTCTCCTTGTATGCTATGCTTAGTAATACTCAAACTTTGGCCATGCGAGTCTTAATTAGTTGCCAGAAAAGCCAAAAAAAAAAAAAAAGAAAAGAAAAAACAACTTTTTATCCTTATTCATTTAGATGTTTATTTCTCTTATTAAACAGAACTAAAGACATTGTCTTATATGTCTTTTTGGCCCCCATTGACTGTCACAATGCTCTGCACCAAGGAAGTGCCCAATAAATGTCAACGGGACTGACCGAGCTCTCTGCAAATGTCAAGCCCCATGAAGACCATCACGGAGACGCCAGCAGCTCTGGAATGAGATGCCTGCAGCAAGCTGGTTTTCTGTTCCAAGCACCCCTCACAAGAAACAAAAATTTCTAGTTCTAAACTTTTTCCTTCAGAGGGTATTTTCCATTCATATACAAACATGTTTTAAGCTGAGCTCTGATTCCACCTGCCTGCAGACCTCCTTTAATAGCACATTCTTATAAGAGGATGGTCTCTAAGGAACACAGGAATATATCATGTCTCCAGACGGGAAGGTAAATTTCATGACGTTAATTCATTTTTCCATTTGATTCATTTGTTTTTCCCAAGACGTACCTTTCATGTTCAAAATAATCCATCTATTTCCAAACAGGCCCTGGAAGTATTACGGCGACAGCATGATGCACGCGGCAGGGCTGGCAGTGTGCACATGGTCGCCTTGCAAAGGAAGCAACCCTTGTTCTAACAAACAGTCTTAGGAAGGGAGGGGGTGCGTGGGGAACCAATCTGGGATAAGTCCCTGAATAACTTTTAGAAATATCAGGTTACCAACTACAGAAACAAAACACTGCCACCAAAAGAGAAACAATCCAAAAGGCACAGAAATCATGGATGATAGCAACTAGGAGGAGAGAAACACGCATGTTCAAAAGCAAATCATCTTTGCAGTCCTTACTGTAGAGACCTGCCCTTGCATTCACACCCTACCATTGGAAGATTACATACATATTTCTAGATGTTTACTATAAGAAGAGAGCTTCCTGGCTATGTTTATTTTGGCTCAAGCAACTGGGAGAGGTGGATGGGGAAGCTGTACGAAGACAGAGAGAGAGTTTCGTTTAACTTCGTACACCCAGTGGCTTACACAGTCCTGGGAACATGGAAGGTGCTCAATAGATATTTGGCAAATTGAAGGTAAGTACTCTTCAGGGTGTCTTGTCTACCTTGATTTTATTTTACTTTTCTTTCAATGCTTCCCAAATCGCTTAAAACCTTTTCTGGAGTAAGATCTAATTTTATGAAATATACATGAAACCAGCATTGTGCCGGGCTCTTTGAGTGATTCAGAAGAACAATAAGCCTACTGTGTGTTGCTAACCACCCGCTTCCTGGCTTTAAAGAGTAGGCTACTCAGATGGCTGACCATGAATAGCCTGAATGTGAGGCGACCTAGGCCCAGGAGGATGCCAGTGACACACAGAGGAAGTAAAGGACATGAGATAAAATTCAGAGGACACATTGACAGCACTGAGATAGGAGAATTTCTTCCTAAAAATGTCTTGTGTCTGTGAGATAGCACTACAGAGCTCCTTTAAGAAAATGCACATGCGTTTTAAATGTTCCTTCAGTGTGGCAGGCTTTTGCTGGGACTCCACCAGGAACAGTGTGGAAACCCAGATGAGGAAGTGGCTAACTGCATCTGTGGAAGTCAGAGAAGACTCCTCAGAGAAAGAGACTTTCTAACGGATGAGCATATGTGCATAGAGGGAAGTAAAACTCAACGGAAACCAAACAGGGTGGCGGGGGTGGGCAGGGGACGGGCGAAAACCTACCTAATGGGTACAATCAATGAACAATATCTGGGTGACAGGCACTCCTATAACCATGATTCAAGCATTATAAAAGCAATTCATGTACCCAAAATTATTTGTACCCCGTAATATTTTGAAATAAAAAAGAAAAAAAAAAAGAAAAAGAAAGGGTTTTGGGATATAACCTTAAAATGGGCAAGGTGAGGAGGAGCCTCCCAGCCGAGGGAACATCCAGGAGAGGAAATAAGGAAAGCGCGGTGCGTGAAGGGAGTGACAAGGAACTCAGACGCCTGTGGCAGCTGACCCAGGCAAGGTAAGAAGCACAGGGACCAGTGCCTCTGTGCAAAGGGGTTTGGTGTGCGTCCTTGTGGGGGCAGGAGCCATAGAGTGGCCTGAAGAGATTGCATTTCAGAAAGTTCACTCTGCAGGGTGGAAAACGGTTTGGAGGGGACAAGAAGGGAGCCAGGGAAACCAGTCAGAGGGCTGCTGAAGGGTCACAAGAGGATGACAGTGTCCTTCACTGGCTCTGTAGGAAAGGAAATGGAGAGGTTCAGGCAGAAACAGGAAGTAGAAGCAATAGGTATGAGACTCCGCTATTGAGTGATGGGGCAGAGTCGAAGGTGACCCTCGGTTTTGTTCATTCTTCACCAGAGAGTTTCAGCGTCTATTAGTTGCCAGGCACTGTTTTAAATGGACATACAGCCTGAACCTCTAACCGGAAGATTCGTGACGAAGCTGCAAACGTGGATGAATGTGCTACTTTGTAAGCAGTCTGCTCCAAAAATGAAAACCTGATATGGTTTTAACTGCAGTATAAGTTTACTCAGTGCAGCTAGTTTTCTGGAAATTCCCTTAACCACATGTGTGTTGCCTCAACAAAGCAGAATATTTTTAGTCTTTAAGAAAAAATAACCAATGTAGAACGTTCTACAATTTAGATAAAGTTGGTCACAGAACATAGATTTGTTCATATTGTTGATTCAGTTCCCAAGAAACAGAAGGAAGAGGAATCAAACGATTTGGATTTGTGTTTCCTGTTGTCCACTTGGGAATAACAATGACTACTGTGCTCAGCTACTGCCCTGCTGACTACGGCTGCTCTCCAACTCACCTCCTGCGCTCCCCAGACCCGCTGCCGGCTTCCGGGAAGCCGCTTCCCAGGCTCCTTTGCCCTCCAGCTGCCAGGCGGGTTTGGCCAATGAGAGGACTGGACGCAGGGGGAGGAGGAGGGGAGACACCAGTGTGTGTCCCCTTCTCTCTCTGTGTCTTGGGGTGAGAGTCTGAGTCCCCTCCATGGCTCCTGGCTCCCACTGGATGGCCCCTGCTGTGGCTCCAGCCCCTGCTGGTGGCTTCTGGGTTCTGGCAGGACCTGCTCCTCTACGTGCCGCCAGGTCCAGTGTGGTGGCAGTTTTCTCGTTACTTATTCCTGGGCAGCCTCACCATGTCACTTGCTTGGCTTCTTAGTCATTCCTTCACCTGTGTAACCAATTCCCTTCATTAAACTCCCATTGCTCATAAAACCTAGAGCAGTTTCTATCCCACACGCTGAAATAGAAATCCTGACTCTGCAATGCGCCAGACATTGCATCAACACTTTATATAGGCTTTCACAGTCATGTCCATTTTACATATGGGAAAACTGAGGCTCAGAGAACTTAAGTAACTAGCTCTAGGCTATACAGCTAACACTTTGCAGAACAATAATTTGAGTCCAGGTCTGTTTGGTCCAGAGCTGTGACTGGGGAGGCTAAGAAACTCTCTCAGTCTATTTTACATCTATAAAATGGCCATTATAGAAGGTGAGGATTAAACAATAATGTATGTGAAGGGCGTTTCATGAACGGAACTAATCATTACTCTTCTCATTATTATGTGGTGTCTGATGGCCACAATAAAAACAAACACTGAATCTATTTTATCTTTATTTCTGAGTGTGACCACATAGGTAGTGAAGAAGATGTCTGCTGATGTGGCATGATTCAGGGAGTTAGTCAGACAACCGGTTATTTATTGAGCATCATTTAAGTCCCAGGCACTGTTCTAGGTCCTGATATATGGCGTTGTCAATACACACAAGGTACGTAGAGATCTAGTGGGAGTAGACAGACAATAAATAAATATATGCTGTGTCAAATGGAGATAAGTGGTATGAAACAAGGATTACAGCTGCTTCAGAGCACATAGGGGAGTGGGGCTGGAGGTGTTCACGTGGAGGGAGTGGCCAGAGCAGGACATCTGAGCACAGACTTGGGAAAAGTGAACGAATAAGCAGGGGAAGAGTGCTGCTGTATGTGCAAAGGGGCTGAGGAAAGTAGTGCTTGGCACACTCAAGCACTCAAGGAGGCTGATGTGCCCAGAGCAGAAGCAACTGTGGGAGACGGGGTGCCCGGGCAGAGAGAGCCAGGAGATCAAGCAGAGGCTTGTAGGCCATTGTTGGGACTTTGCATTTTATTCTGATTGAGAAAACAAGTCTCTAGAGAAGAAGCATGGTCTGCGTTAAGTTATTTTAAAAAATCACTTGGGTTGCTGTGTGAAGACTGCAGAAGAGCAATCAAGATTACTAGGAAGATCTCTTGACCTCTTATAATATTCCTGCTTTGCTTGCTGGTAATGAAAATCCTGCCACTAGAAGAGAAATTAGAGATAATGCTACAATGTTTGTATCCCTGGGAAAGGCAATGTGTTTGCTAAAATTTGTTACACTATAATATACAACTTGATTAGTCTATCTTTCCTAAAAGCTGGTTTTCACCATGGGGAGAGAACTGGACATTGGAAATAGGGAAACTTGCTCAGGAGTGATGGTATAAAAACTGTGGCCGTCGGAAGTAAAAGGTTCATCAACATCACCATTGTTTTGGGGGCAATCTCCAGCCAGTCCCTGGCATCGTTTTAAAGAAGGCTCTGGTTTCTCAGTCGATGAGATGGCGGGGGTGGGGGGACATTAAGATATTGCTGTCACAATGTCTAATTTGTTGTAATTTGCTGGATTTCAGTGAACTGTATACCCAGCTTTTTGCCCCATATGACCCCAGCAGTTATGCAATTCTTTCAATTAAAAAAGAATGTTTCCATATTTCTTGGGTTTCTGCCCCATCAGGCTGGGCTCTGGAAGCCCGAGGAGTGGAGAGGAACTTGGAGAAACAAGCTGTGGACGAAACATGGATGCTGGCTGGATGCATTGCAGTTGGTAGCTCTGGGACCCACCTCTTTCACATGCTCGATCAGCTCAGAAAGCATGCCATAAGGAATTCTCCCTTACAAAAACGGAATTCCCCTAGCAAATAGCAAGTCTGTGAAGCCAAGGCTTGTTTTCTTTGTGTTCCATCCATTATATGAGCAGAATGAGGCTTCTAGGTTTTATGAGAAAGACTCACTCAGTTAAAGTCACAGCGACTGACTTAAAGTGCCATTAGTCTATAAGGATAAAGCCAAAAGCTTAGCTGAATGTCCTCAAGCAAAACAGATCAGCTCATGACATTTTCACCAAAATAGTCAATTCTTGTTAATAATTTAATGAAAACAGTAATGAGAATACTAGCAAACCACTAGTAAATCTGACAAAACATTTGTTTGTCTTTGGAATGCAATATATGCTAATGCAATATATAACAGCAAGTGTTAAATGAGTTTATATTTCCAGAGATGAAACCAATTATTGGGAACAACAAAAATCAACATAAACATTCAAAGGAATAAGGTGCAGTCAATCTGATATTAATCTACAAGTGGATATTCAGAACACATACTCAGTAAACATTTATTTAAACAGATATTTACTTGTTCTTACTATGAGCAAAGCAATACCACTTAATCTGGAGGAGACAGGCTGGTGAGTGTGCTGAGATACATATATTTCTTGCGCTCAGTGGATTTATAATCAAATATCCAAGTTTAGACTGTAATCTAAGTCAGCATACTAATGCCACATGGGAATAACAGACCAAGAGCAGTAGCTGTTGGGGAAGTCAAGAAAAACTTTGTTAACAACTTAACAACAAATACACAACTTGAAGGATGGACAGGAAGAAATATATTTTACCTATTCATATGTATATTTACATGTGGATGTTTATTTGCTTGCTATAGATGTTCATTGTTACTTCATGAGGTGATCACTATTTATGGTTAAAAGTATCATAAAAAGAATGGTATCCAAGCCTGGTTTTTGCAAGAAAATAGACAAACTGCACAAGAGACCATGAACACAGTTGAAACACAGCATCCCAGGTGGACCAGTGAAGCCTTGCCTGAGGACACCTTGTGGGGGAACATCATTGTTGCTCTTGACATCTCTTCTGGCCACTTGTTCCCTGCTGATTTGCCTAGTCTTCTCCAATGACAGTGATTGCTGAGTATCTCTTTATTTGTGGGATGAAGGGTACAATCTGGCCTTCCATAAATGACATCCAAGTCCAGTCCTTTGGAAAATGACACAGTGAGGAAATTTTGTCTACAACATCTGCCATTGCTCTTAAGCACCAAAGTGCTTTGCACAAAAAGCCTGGAGTTTCACGTTGTCTGCTGAGTGCCTGAAGAATCCTCACCTGGGCCTGCCCTCCTGGCAGCATCTGATCACCGAACATCACATTGCACCCCATGAAAACAGCCATTTGGCAACTCATGCTAAAGTAACTAGTCTCAGCTAATAGCTAATGGCGAGAGGCTAATGAATCCATTCTTGCCAAAATTTTAATATGTGAGAAGACTGTGGCTACTTCCTCTTACCTCCATATTTATATCTTGTACGAAATGATTCCTTAACATCGTAAATGAATAAACTGCCATAGTAGAATTCCATTCATTGCATAAAATTTGGAGAGGATGAATGGTTCCTGTTCTTTACTTCATATTCTGTAGACCCTGCCTTCTTCCAAGACCTTTCCAGATCATGGGTCCAGCGCCAGGCCAGTACACCGGGACCAGCCAAGACCCAGGATCTGAATCCCACTGAATCCCACTGTTTCCTGCTTATGGGAAGACACTGGATGCGAGGACTCAGTTAAGTATCAATTACACCTCTATATGTCTTCATAGCTTATATCAAAATAATACAGTTCTGTTGTTTTAAGCCCCTAAGAGTATGATAATTTGTTACAGCAGTAGCAGAAAACGAACACAAACACAAAGCACCCTGTTGGCACATCGTGAGGACTCAGCGAATACTAGCTGATATGATTTCTGGCTCTATCCCATATTCACTCAAGTCTCGTAAGGTGTGAATTAGGAGAAGCCTCAAGGATAAAAAAGTTGGAGAACAGGAGTCATGAATTGGGGTCACCCTAGCATGACAAGGAGGCGAAAACAACAGTGAGATGAACTGACGTTAGACTGGGAAATACTGAGAGAGGTAAGATAGCAACAAGCACACCTAGCACCCAGATCTTGGTTTCTAAACAGCAGTTTCTATTAAAAGGAAGCACAGCTCCTGGAGAAATGGCTCTTCTTGTATAGATGATTATTTCCAGGGATGGGGGCAGGAAAAATACAAAATAAGCCTGAAATATCTTATTGTGCTAGAGAAAAAGGAAGCATGGATACTGAAGCCAATTGGAACAATTTACAACTGGCAAAACCCAGGGCTGTTTTTTTTTCTTGCTGTTTATTTATGTATTTTATTTTATTTTTTTTTATTTCAGCATATTACAGGGGTACAAATGTTTAGGTTACACATACTGCCTTTGCCCCAGCTGAGTCAGAGCTTCAAGCATGTCCATTACCCAGACGATGCAAACCGCACCAATTAGGTGTGAATATATTCATCTCCTCTCCCCATTCCCACCTGCCCAAAACCAATGAATGTTACTACTGTATGTTCACATAAGTGTCGATCAGTTAATACCAATTTGATGGTGAGTACATGCGGTTCTTGTTTTTCCATTCTTGGGGTACTTCACTTAGTAGAATGGGTTCCAGCTCTATCCAGGATAATACAAGAGGTGCTAGATCACCATTGTTTTTTGTGGCTGAGTAGAACTCCATGGTATACATATACCACGTTTTATTAATCCAGTCATGTATTGATGGGCACTTGGGTTGTTTCCACATCTTTACAACTATGAATTGTGCTGCTGTAAACATTCAAGTGCAGATGTCTTTTTTACAGAATGTCTCTTTTTCCTTTGTGTAGATGACCAGCAATGGGATTGCTGGATCAAATTGTAGTTCTAATTTTAGCTCTTTGAGGTCTCTCCATATTACTTTCCACAGAGGTTGTACTAGTTTGTAGTCCCACCAGCAGTGGGTGAGTGTTCCTATCTCTCCACATCCATGCCGACATTTATTGTTTGGGGACTGTGGTTTTGATTTGCATTTCCCTGATGATTAGAGATGTTGAGCATTTTTAAATATGTTTGTTGGCCATTAGTCTGTCTTCTTTTGAAAAGTTTCTGTTCATGTCGTTTGACCACTTTTTAATGGGGTTGTTTAATTTTTTTCTTGGTAATTTTCCTGAGTTCTACATAGATTCTAATTATCAGCCCTTCATTGGATGGGTAGCATATGGATATTTTCTCCAATTTTATAGGTTGTCTTTTTGCTCTCATGATAGATTCCTGGGCTGTGGAGAATGTTTTAATTTGATCAGGTCCCATTTATTTATTTTTGTGGTTGCTGTGATTGCCTTTGGGGTCTTCTTCATAAATTCTTTCCCTAGGCCAATGTCTATAAGAATTTTTCCAATATTTTCTTTTAGAATTCTTATAGTTTCATGCCTTCAGTTTAAGTCTGTTATCCACTGTGAGTTGATTTTTGTGAGAGAAGAGAGGTGCAGATCCTGCTTCAGTCTTCTACATGTGGCTATCCAATTTCCCAGCACCATTTATTGAATGAGGATTCTTTTCCCCAGTGTATGTTTTTGTCTGCTTTGTCAAAGTTTAGATGGCTATATGAGGATGATTTTATATCTGGGTTCTCAGTTCTGTTCCATTGATCTATATCTCTATTCTTGTGCTAATATCATGCTGTTTTAGTTACTATAGCCTTATAGTAGAGCTTGAAGTCTGGTAAATCGATGTCTCCCAATTTGTTATGTTTGCTTAAGATCGTTTTTGCTATACAGGTTCTTCTCTTGTTCCATATGAAGCGTAGAATCATTTTTTCTAGATCTGCAAAAAATGATGATGGTATTTTAATAAGGACTGCATTGAATCTGTAGATCACTTTGGGTAGTAGAGACATTTTAACAATGTTGATTCTGCTGACCCATGAGCATGGTATTGTTTTCCACCTGTTTACATCCTCTGCTGTTTCCTTCCTCGGTGTTTTATAGTTCTCCCTGTAGAGGTCTTTCACCTCTGGTTAAATAATTCCTGGGTGTTTTATTTTCTTTGTTGCCATTGTGAAGGGTATTGAGTCTTTGACTTGGTTCTCGATTTGACTGTTGCTGGTGTATAGGAATGATACTGATTTGTGTACACTGATTTTGTAACCTGAGATTTTGCTGAATTTGTTTATCAATTCCAGTAGTCTCATGGCAGAATTTTGGGGGTTTTCTAGATATAAGATCATATTGTGAGCAAAAAGCAATAGTTTGAAATCTTCTGCTCCCATTTGGATGTCCTTGATTTCCTTCTCTTATCTGATTTCTCTGGCTAGGACTTCCAGGACTATGTTGAACAGAAGTGGTGATACAGGACAATCCTCTGGGTTCCAATTCTAAGTGGTAATGCTTTCAGTTTTTCCCTGTTCAGTACAATGTGGGCTGTGAGTTTGTCATATATGGCTTTCATTGTTTTTGGGGAAGTCCCGTCTATACCTATTTTGTTAAGCGTTCTTATCATAAAAGGGTGGTGAATTTTGTTGAATGTTTTTTCTGCATCTATTGAGAGGAACATGTGATCTTTGTTTTTACTTCTATTTATGTGTTGAATTACATTTATAGATTTGTGTATGTTGAAC
>VBSM01000104.1:812720-864696 GCA_008086735.1 Cheirogaleus medius | reverse complement strand
TGCAATAATCATTCAGCAGAAGGTTGTTTAATTTCCATGACTTTGTGTAGAGATAAGAGTTTCTGTTGGAGTTGATTTCTAATTTTATTCCACCGTAGTCTGAGAAGATGCATGGCATAATTCTTATTATTTTTTAAATTTGTTGAGACATGCTTCGTGGCCTAGGATATGGTAAATCTTAGAGAATGTCCCATGAGCTGATGAGAAAAACATATATTCAGTGGTTTTGAGCTAGAATGTTCTGTAAATGCCAGTCAGGCCCATTTGTTCTTGAGTTCTATTTAATTCATGTGTTTCTTTGTTTATTTTATGTTTGGAGGATTTGTCCTGTTGTGTCAGAGTGGCGTTGAAGTCCCAGCTTCAAGTAGAATTTGCTTTATGAATGTGGGTGCAACCGAGTCAGGTGCATAAATATTTAGAATTGTTATGTCTTCTTGTTGATTTATACCTTTCACCATTATATAGTGACCATCATTGTCTTTCATTACTTTTGTTGATTTGAAGACTAAGTTATCTGAAATCAGAACTGCTACACCAGCTTTCTTTTGGCTTCTGTTTGCATGGAATATTGTTTTCCATACCTTCACCTTGAGTATGAATGCATCCTTGTGGGTTAGATGTGTTTCCTGAAGATAGTAGATACTTGGCTTATATATATTTATCCATTAGGCCAGCCTATGTCTCTTTAGTAGGCCGTTCAATGCATTCACATTTATTGAAAGAATTGATAAGTGCAGCAGATTTCTGTTCATCCTGTTGAGTTGAACTTGTTGCTTTTTTTCTCTCTTGAGCCATTGTGGTATCTGGCCTTTGACCTTTAGCTTTTGGATAGTTTTACACTGGTGAGTGTTTATTGTGCTGATCTGTGTGTAACACTATTCTGAGTACTTCCTAGAGGACAGGTCTTGTCTTGATTAATACCCTCAGTCTTTTCTTATCTAATAAGGTCTTTATTTCTCCTTCATATAAGAAACTTAGTTTTTCTGGGTACCAGATTCTAGGCTGGGCGTTATTCTGTTTGAGAAGAGTGAGAATGCATTCCCAGTCTCTTCTGGCTTGTAAGGTCTCAGTTGAGGAGTCTGAAGTTAGTCTGATGGGTTTTCCTTTGTAGGTTACCTGCTTATTTTACCTTACAGCTCATAGGAAGGCGTCTTTTATGTTAATTTGGCCAGTCTGATGACTATGTGCTGTGGTGTCTTCCTATGTGCAGTGAATCTCCCAGGAGTCCTTTGAGCTTCTTGTACCTAGATATCTAGCAAGGCTGGGGAAATTTTCCTACATTATATCCTCAAATAATTCATCCAATCCTTGTGTATTTTATTCTTCACCCTCAGGGATGCCTATAATTCTCATGTTAGGCCTCTTCACATAATCTCACATTTCCTGTAGGCTTTGCTCTTTTCTCTCATTTCTCTGCTCTATCTCTGTGACTGTCTTATTTAATTGAAAGGCATTATTTTCAATCCCTCAGATTCTTTCTTCTGTTTGATCTACCCTATTCTTGAGGCTTCCACTGTGTTTTGTAATTCCTTGAATAAATTCTTCATTTCCAGAAGTTTTGTTTGATTTTTCTTTAATATTTCAATTTCTTTAGTGAATTTTTCTGTCATGTCTTAGATTTTTTTTGTGTGTGGTTTCTTTGTGTTAGGTATCCATTTTCTCTTGCATATCATTGAGTTTTCTTACAATCCATGTACAAAATTCTTCTGTCATTTTAGTGTTCAGAATTTTGTTGATATCCATTGTTAAAGAGCTGGTGTTCCTCTTTGAGAGTGTCCTTTCAGTTTGATTCTTCATATTTCCAGATTCTTCATATTTCTGGCTCAGGTCTGTGGGGCAGGAATTATCCTGAAGGAGCTGGGGGCCTGGTGCCCTGTCCTCAAGAGGCTCACCACTCACTGGTGGCAGCCATCTCTGGGCTGGTGGCAGCAGGTCTCTTCACCAGCTTGGGAGCCCACTTGCAGTCCAAGATGCAAAGGAGGGTAAATTTCACTGCTCCAGTTACCCTAGTCACTGATCTTGAAGCCTCTTGGGGCTTAGACCCTGCCCATGCCTTTCTCCTTCCAGTTCTGCTCTGCAACCTCTTCCCGTGGAGTCTCCTGTACACTCAGGCACCCTTCCTTCAGACCCTTATCCGATCTATGTTTGTCTGCCTGTTTGTTTTTTTCACTTTCATCTAAATTCTTTCCTTCTTGCAAAGACACTCTGGCTGGAGGTGCTTCTCATCTGCCATCATGCCTCTTCCCCCAGAACTGTTTGAACATCAAATTAAGTAATGATAATAACAAATTTAAGCAATCGATACAATTAAAAGAGAAAATCAGAAATTCATACTCATATCAATCATTTATTCTATCAATAAAAATTTTGATAAGTGGGATAATTTCACAGTCTCAAGGTACTTTCCTGTAAACTACTTATTAACAACAAAGGGAACAGAGAGCAACTTTCCAAGGGATAATCTCAGTAGACACCTCTCTGAGGGGCTCTGAGGTGTGCTCCCCAGGACCCCCTTTAGGAACAAGCAGATTTGTCCCCAGCCACTGCAAGTGATGACAGAAAATGGTCCCTGGTGGGAAAGGCTTCCTTGGGAATTGCTTTAGCTCAAGAAAATTGCCTCATCCAGGGTTGCACCTCATTCCAGGGGCAGCTCACATCCAATGGCTGATCAACATGGGGGTATAAAGTCCAGTCCCTTTGTCCCCAGCTCAGCAGAACTCTGAAGAGCCTCCCAGTGTCATAGCTCCACATGGGTCCAGCTGAGGCTTTTGGTGTGACTGCATCACTGCCAGACTTCTATATTTGCTAATACTGCTTCTTTCCATAGGGGCTGATTCCAAGAGCACTCCCTAATCAACTGCTCGCATGCTAATTTCAAAGTCTACTTCCTGAGGTATCAACCTTTGGCACCATCTTAATCCAATGGCTAAAGTTAACATGATCAGTTACAATATCTAAAAAGTTTTGTGCATCCAGGTAGAAGGCACTGAGAAGAACATAGCATCACTTCTGTGATACTCCTGTAAAAGATAAGTGACCTGATTTTAATCATGAGGAAACAAAAAACAAGCACAAATTCAGGGGCATTCTTCAAATTACTGCTTTGTCATTTGCAAAGATGCCTAATCATGAAAGTGAAAGCAAGATTATAAAACTGTTCCAAATTGAAGAAAACTAGAGAGATGAGGCACAACAACTAATGCAGCATGTGGTCCTGAACTAGATTGTCTTGCTATAAGGGACATTATTGAAACAGTTGGCAAAACATGAGTGGGTTCTACAGATTGTATGGCCATAAAGTATTAGTGTTAATTTACTTAGTCTGATGCTTATATAGGGGAATATCTTTGCTCGTGGGAAATATGCACTAAAGTATTCAGGAATGATGGGACATCCCACTGACAACTCTAATGGTTCTGGAGAATAACAGAAATTCTTTATATTGTTGTTTGCATTGTTGTAAATTTTCTCTAAAGTGGAGTTTGTTTCAAAATTTTTTAAAATAACAACAAAACAATACATGTACCCACTGTTTGTACAAGTATCCTGTATATTCATGTCCTTTGTTTTTTACCATTAGTTAAAAATGTTGCTTTTAAGAAACTTAAAGGTCTATATTTAGTTTCCAGGGCTGGGGCAGAAAAAATACAAAATAAGCCTGAAACATCTTATCATGTAAGAGAAAAAGGAAGTAAGGATACTGAAGCAAATTGGAACAGTTTCCAACTGGCAAAATACAGGACTGTTTGAACATCAAATTGAGTAAAGATAGCAGATTTATGTATCCCATGTAAAGGTGGTAACCTACATAAAGGTAGGCCTTTAAGTTTCTTAAGGGCAACATTTTTGAAGTTTGTTTGGCACATCATTATCACTTCTTCAAAAGTACATGCTGAAGGGATACCCTCCTGGTTGCCAAATACTAGGCAACATCCTCTCTCTAACGAGGGGCACAAGGTGGCCTTTCCGCTCAAGCAGCATTAGCCGTAAGAGAATATGGGACTAGCTGGTGAGAACCAGAGCTCAGCATGTTGTATACCAAGGCAAACAAATCCACCGGCTGGAGAAATCACCATGCCAGTGGTTACTTGGTAAATCACTGAAACGAGGACAACCGAGTAGCCACAAGGCCAGGTTTCATGCCATATAAATCTAGGAGCAATGAGGCAGAGAGAAAAAAGAGATTTGTTCCTAACTTCTGAAGATGATTACCTTATGCTTGGGCTTTAAATAATCAAGCCTGTGATTTTTTTCCTGAAATTTTATCTTGATGGCTATAAACACAAGTGCTGTCTTTATGAATCATCTTTATTTTTAAAATTTGGCTAACACTCCACTCAAGTGTCTTTGACATGTTTAAAGCAATTTGTCTCACAAACATGGAAGTTAGAAAAGATTGAAATGACAGCAATGAAGCAATGGAGACAGGGCGTCATTTTCTATCGCTTAGAAACATGTTGCACAAATAAAAAAAGTTGTTTGATGGAAAATGCCACTCAGGCTGTCTCTACTACTTCATTTCCGTCATCGCAGTCACAGCAACATTGTTTTTGTCTCTTTTTGTGAAATTAATTGCTTCAGAATACTAAAGGTTCCTGTCTGCCCGGGGCCCTGACCAGGCGGTAACTGCAGACTGACTCCCCTGTGGGGCACATTCCTGCCGGGCCGCAGGGACCGGCCTCCCTGTACTGCAAGCTCTTCACTACTCCAGGAGCTTGGAGTGAGTGGTGTCCAAACCCCAAATCAATAACTTGACTCAGTGAATGATTTCTTTTTCTCTGGAAGCCTGTGTGTAGCAGCGGAACAAAAAGGTTCCCAGAATGCCCTCCTCTCAGCCGGGAGGGTGTGCATTTCCTGTCCCTCTCGGAATACTCCCAGTTCCTCAGGAGCCATCGAAAGACCTGTCTGCCTTATTCCAAGACTTGATCCTTCAACTCTGGCCTATCTTCTCCCTCCTGGCCACCCAGAGTCATTTCATCTGGCCTGTGTCACATATTTCTGGCCGAGAATTGTACCCGTATAGGACTCGATGATACACTCTATGGCTGTGTTCATCATCTGTGGAATTCCTCTCACTCCAACTACAGTCAGCTCTTTCCAGACAGATGGAATCTTAAACTCCTCTTAAACCCCCATGGGCTGTCACAAAGTACTGGACACAGCAGAGGTTTCTGCACTGGAAATTCACTGAACCAGATCAGATGTTATAAAGGCTTATAAACAGAAATGGAAAGGAAGTAGACAGGGAAACTGAAGAAGCCACAGCACGACTTCCAACAGTGCAGCAAAGGGTCATCCAAATGTCTAAGCTGGGCTTTAGCCAGAGATGGGGCAGCGTGTTTAGCGCATCCAGTGCTGGCTTCCTGGAGGCTAAAGATATACTTGTGAACAGACACACAAAACATTGTTGTACCTACCTCCTGAGAGTAACTCCCATTACTCCCCTTACTAATGGGCAAATCCCTAGACATTCATCCCCAGGACGGTGTGTACATGTGCATGAAAGAGAGAGAACAAGAGGGAAATGGAGAGACAGAGGTGGAGAGTGATAGAAATTACGAGAAATAGGAGAAAAAGGGCTGAGATACTGGGAAGAAAGAGAAGGTGAAAAGAATAGCAAAATAAAGAAACAGCTATTTATAAAACTATAAATAGTTATGTTGCAATCAGGTAACACCTGTCTGGCCCTGGTTGCTGTTATAGTAGCACTTTATGAAAGTTATGCTTCCTTAAGGAATGCTGTAAGGATCTAGCTTTCCTATATAGTTGCAATATTCAAAATAAGGCTAGTAATTGGGTCATCTTATTAGCAAGCAATGATCACTAAGCAGTTCAAAGAGCTTCCAGTTATTCCCCTTGTCAATCCTATAACATGCACGCGAGGTAACTAGAGGGCACAGATGATGGGTACTTAGTCCACTTGCAGCCCTTCCCCAGTGGATTTTAATTCCACTTGCACAGTTTCTTATTTTAGATTGGTGGCTTAAGAGCAAGGTATAGCAATGAGCACATTTGTTTTCATTAAATATTTTTCCCCACCTTTTTTACCCCTTGCTTCACATACTGCAAGAATGTTTTAGAATTTATGTGGAAATACCAGGGGATGCCCACACTGCATCATCCCTGAGTTCAGACCCTGACTTTTTGGGAAGAGTACAGGCTCAATTATGTGGGTGCTAATGAGCCAAGCTTATGAATTCTCATAAATGAACGAGTCACTGTAAGACACAAGTGTGAAGTCAGAGAGGAACAGAGAGGAGCAAGGTGAAGGCAAATTAGCAGACTGGAAGAGGGGGAGAGAGTGGCGGGAGTGAGGCAGCATCTGTGTGTGTTCCTGTTCCAATGCCCATGGTCCTTGGCAAGTCTCTGCGCAGCACACTTGCTCTGATGAAACGCACTGGCGACCCTTTCACCTGAGGACCCCAAGCTTGGCTCAGAAACACAAGCTCCACAGGATGGGACGTGGGTCAAAGGCAGGGCAGGAGAGGGGCACAGACGGTCTCTGGAACTAGAATAAGGATGGCAATCCTTCCTGCTTTGAGATTAAACCATCTCTGTCCCTGCAACTAGAACTGTGGGCAAAGAATTCCAGGCATAACTTGGCCTGTGGGTTGTCAGGGCTCCTATTTGACTAATGAAACTGTTAGAATGGCTGTTGCAAGGACACGGGTATTTTTGTTTGTAGGTTCAGTGATCATTGTCTTTGCCATCAGGAGACAACAGACATGAGGGTGGTCGCCTCCTATTTGCCTTTTGAAAGCTTTCTTGGTAGATTTTTTTAAAAAATTGACAAATAACAATTTGTGTATTTATGGGCTACAATGTGATATTTTGATCTATGTATGCATTGTAGAAAGATTCAATCAAGATAATTAACATATCCATCACCTCATATAGTTACCATTTTTTTGTGATGACAATGTTAAAAGTCCATTCTATTTTGAAATATATGATACTTTATTATTAACTGTAGTCACCATACAGTGTAACAGATAACTACAATTTATTCCTCCGGTCTAACTGAGACTTTGTACACTTTGATCAACATCTTCCCTTTCCCCACACTGCCCTTCCCCTCGCAGCCTCTTGTGACCACCTTTCTATTCTCTGTTTCAAGTTTGATTTTTTAGATTACGCATATAAGTGAGATCATATAGGATTTGTCTTTCTCTGTCTGGCTTATTTCACTCAGCATAATGTCCTCCAGTTCCATCCATGCTGTCGTGAACGATGGAATTTCCTTCTTTATTAAGGCTGGATTAGTATTCCTTTGTGTATTTACACACCATATTGTATTCATCATGTTGATGATGGACACTACTTAGGGTGCTTTTACATGGTGGCTAATGTGAGTAGTACTTAAATGGACTTGGGGGTACATATATCTCTTTGACATACTGATTTCGATTCTTTGGCTATGTACCCAGTAGTGGAACTGTGGATCATGTGATAGTTCTATTTTTAGTTTTTTGAGGAACCTCCGTACTGTTTTGCAAAGTGCCAGTACTAATTTATGTTCCCACCAGTTGTGTGCAGGGCTCCCTTTTTTCCACATCCTCACTGGCCTTGTGGTCATTAGTCTTTTCAATGACGGCTGTTCTAACAGGTGCCAGGTAATGTCTCCTTGTTGTTTAAATTTGCATTTCTCTGATAATTAGAGATGTTGAGCATTTTTTCATATACCTGTTAGCCATTCCTGTCTCCTTTTGAGAAATGTCTTTTCAGCTCTTTTGCCCACAACCCTGAGTAAATAACTTAATTCCTATGAGCTCTGGTTTTCACATTTTTAAGGTTTATTCCTACCCCACCACTCGCTTGCCAGTTTTGTTGCGATGATAAAAACATGCTTCCTACACATTGTCCTCTTTAGTCTGAGAATGGCCATTTAAAGTAAATATTATAATCCCTATATTTTCAGGTGAGGGAACAGTAATTTAGGGGTTTAAGTGATTCTAAACCCCGTGGTGGAGCTGGGATTGGCCTGAGTCCACACCCTCCTCCTCCACCACACTGCTTCCAGCCCTTTTATCAGAGGAGCTGTCATCCCTGAAATGACCCCACAAATGGCAGAGGGCCAGTCACACTGCTGGTCTTTAAGCCACAGTGCATCACCCTACTACAGGTAAGCCTTATTTTGCTATGCAAAAAAAAAAAGCACCCAAAACCATAAAAACCACACCCATTTACTACTTGTTATAGAAGTAAACATAGGTTCCTTTGCGGAAAGAAAGAGAGGGAAAAAAATAAAAAATATAGAACCACGCAGCACGCATTTATCCTACCATTTATTAGTGAGATTTATTTTCCAAGTCTCTTACTAATGTCCCTGACAACAATCTCAGTCCTGCAATTTATCTTCCATGCTTCTGCTACAGTAATCTAAAAAGTAAGAAAAAAACAAGTATATCAGATCTTCTTAACACTCTACATAAAACTCTTCCATAGAGGATTCTGGGTCTCTATAGAATAGCATCTAAACTTCTGTATGACTTCTTTGTCTCAAGTCATACAAAGTCATAAATATGTTCTATGTTTTCATGCTGCACTCAACTCCTTTTTTTCCCCCCTAACAGGGGTCCTCAAACTTTTTAAACAGGGGGCCAGTTCACTGTCCCTCAGACCGTTGGAGAGTGTGCGCTGCGGGCCCGGGACGAGTCGGCTGCTAAGCAGGACAGGCAGCGGCGGCAAAACACCCGGCGGGCCGGATAAATGTCCTTGGCGGGCTGCATGTGGCCCACGGGCTGTAGTTTGAGGACCCCTGCACCTAGATATATACTTTTTCTATCCTACTGAGTCAACTCCTACCCATCCCTTGAGACCCAGCTCAAACAGCACTTTCTAGGGGATTCCTCCAAATGTCCTCACTGTCAGTCACTCTCTCCAAGGTGCTTTCCAGGCATTTGCCCAGAAGGCTGGCACTGAACTCACCCTCTCCTGCTCAGACTGTCCCCTCTGGGCGGGCTGTCAAACCCCTGAAGGCAGGAGAGGTGCATATCTCACTATTCTAATCCCAATAGGGTTCTGTGCACATGCAAAGTATTCAATAAGAGCTCAGTAAGTGCATTCGAAAGAAAAGTAAATGGGCTTTATGGTAAAAGAAGCCAAATAAAAATCTGGAAAATAATTATATAAATACATAAAAGGATTTCTTAAAAATCACTTTTGAAAAGTTACTGAATATGAATGCCAAACTGATAGAGTTATTTTAATGTTGGCACAAAATCTTAAGTGTCCAAAAGGAAAACATAGATATTATATTAAGTTGCCAATGCACATAAGACTACAAATCTACTCGGACTCCCTCATCCTCCCTCCTCAGTGTTCCACAGAATAAAGGTAATATATGCAACTGTAGTTTGGCATTTCCTAGAGTGAGTTCTGCCTTTTATTAGAGGGTATTATAAAAATAAAAATGTGATAGGATAGTGTTTGTAGTGAAATAATTTTGGGAAACAGACTAAACAAGATTCATTTTTTAACCATGTGCCTACACACAGCCTTTAATAGACCCATGTGCACTGGGACTCTCTGAGAGCACACACAAAAACACAGCGTGATCCAAATGTGTTTGACCACAGAACTTTTTTTTCCCCCAAGGAGCATCTCACATTACAGATGTTCATAGAGAACACACTCTGGGAAACACTGTCCTAGTTTCTTAGATGCCATTATTAGTCACTTCACAGAGACATTTAAAAATAAACATGTTGATCGTCAATGCAGAAACCCATAGGAGTGAAAATCTGAAATGACATCCTATATAAATGCTGCTTCAAAATTATGAAATGGGTAGCCTATTTTTACCAAAATGCAGCACAAAATACATTTCAAATAGTTGAAAGAGTACAGGCTAAGATCTATTTCTTTATACTTTACCAGCTGCATGATTTGGAGCAAGAATGTCTCAACAGAGATGCTATGTCATGCACTTGAAAATCATACATCAGTACGGTGAATTTATCAGGACTTTCTGAAACAAAAATCTTTGGGGAGACATAATCTTAAAGGATGTGGATGATGCTCTCAGATGCAAGAACGCTCCTTTGCCCCTAAGCCCCTGCAGCACCTGCTCACCTCCAATGTCTGGAATAGCTTGAGGTCGACAGGCGCAGTGCTGGGTCCATCTCTCTGCCTGAGACATCCGGTCTCTCCCTCACCTCTTTCCTAGACACGCTGAGAAGACAAGGGATTCTCTTTCCCAGTCATTCCCCATCCACGCCTCTGCACTCCAAGCTTCTACCTCATCTAGGATTCTCCCCAGTCACCCAACGTTTCTCCTGATCTTCAGGATTCTTCCTCAGTTGGTCCTTTCCCCTCTGCCTACATACACATTCCAGTCCTTCCAATCCTGAAACAAATACCTCAATCAAAACACTGCTCTTCTAATCCCCATTGTTCTCTAGATACCATCCAAATTTTCTTTTGTTCTCCTTTAAATTTCTTTAAAGATTAATCCAAATTTGCTACACCTACTTCCTTGCATCTCATTTACTTTCAGACTATTAAAATTTGGATTCTCCTCAAGTAACCAGCATCCCCCTAACTGCTGAGTGCAGTGGAAAGTTCTCACATCACTGCATCTCCCAGTTATATTTGACAAAGTTGGCCACTCTTTCCTTTTTAAACATCCAGCTCTCTTGGATTTAGTGGCACTGCTCTCCCTTGATCTTCCTTCTGCTTATCTGATCATTCAGTCTTTGTCTCTTCCAGGGGCTCCAGTTCCTGGACTTACTCCTTAAAAGTTGTCTTTCCCCAGGATTTGAGTCTCAGGACACTGTTTACTTGATGCTTTTTCTATTAGCGTACCCATCTATGTGTGCATGATATCCAAATTTCTATCTGTGCAACCCAAATACCCTCCCTAAGCTTCAGACCCAAATTGTCCATTGGACGTGTATACCTGAATGTCTCTCACTCTCCTCAAACTCATGAGGCTCAAGTAGAATCATGTTCACATCTCTGTCTCCTTGCTGGAGGTCTCCGTGGTGGAGGTAGTGTGCGATGTGATTGGAAGAGGCTGCCTGGCTTTGAATTGCAGCCCCAGAATTTTCCAGGTGTGGCCTGGGGTGAGTTACTTAATCACTCCAACCCTTACCTCATCTGAAAAATGGAGATGCCTATGATGCCCAGAGGGACACATGAAGAATTAAATGGGGAGCACACAGCACCTCTCACAGTACCAGCGCCAGTGAGTTGTCAATGGCAACCGCCACCGTCATTATCATTTCCTATGCTTTATTTTTTTCCTCCAGATTCCCCTGCGTTCTTTTCCTCATCTGGAAGTGCCAGCATCTATCATCAGAGTCACACAAGCCAGCCACCTGGGAGTCGATTTTGACTCTCTGCCCCTAACCCCACACCAACTGCCAATCACAAGTCCTGTAGAGTTTACTCCTCTCCCTGTGCACGACCACTGCCCTAACGCGGCTCTCACTCTCCACCGAGCATCTCTTCTCTTGTCTTGGATGCTCCCAAATCCACAAAGTGGGTTAGAGAAAGCTGTCTTGAATCATCCATGTCACTCCCATCCTGAAAACACGTCAGAGCCTGATGCCCCAATGGGCTTTTGATAAATGCAACTTAAGAAATGAGTAAAATAGAAATACTGAAGTGTTGCTGATGGGGTTTTGATGTTTTATGCGGTTAATGATGCAATTGCCCCAGTCCTGGAAATGCTCCGGCACAGGATGAGCGACCTGGCTCAATGCCGCCGGCACTGGAGGATGGCAAAGCTGGAAGGGACACCTCGCACACATCACTGGGGCGCTACCAGCATCCACCCTCAGCTCTCCCTGTTTCTCTCCTCTGAAGAGACTGGAAAAAGGAAATACTTTCACAGAGTCCCTTACAGACAAGGGCAGCCAATGAGACACGAGTGGCTTGCTGGGAGCTCCTGGGAAAGCTGTTGTCTTCCTGATGAGAGGACTAGGTCTTGCTAAGCCATCCTTCCCCCCTTTCTGCTTTAACCAGAAACATGAAGCTCACAGCTGTGAGGCCATTGTAGGATTGAGGGAAAGGTCAGGAGAATGTCTCAGGAGCCAGCCGCGACACCCTTGGGCTCCTGTGATTGGACTCCAGGGAGACAGAGACTTGCTCACGAGCCTGTCCTTACTTGGGAGGCCCCCAGGCAGGGTGCGGAGAGCTGGTAAGGAGTACAGCTGGGAGTTTCTTCCTCCACTGGGTATCAAAGAGGTAGGGGGCCCAGGTTAAAGTAGCAGCAAATGAACACCTCAGGCTGTTCCCAAGTTTTCACAGCTCCAGCCACAGGGCAGCAAAACCTCTGCTCCCTGCCTTTCATGACTGTCAGGGCTGCAAGCTCAGAGGTGGAAGGAAAGAATAGGCCCTGCAGATGCCCAGGCACGTTTTTCAGCCACGTCCACCTCCTCAAATGCATTAACACCTCCCACCTGACTCGCAGAGATCTCTGCCAGCGACTAATGAATGCAGTTATGAAAGCACAGAGGCCCCTGCAGCCCGAGCTCGTCACACCCCAGCCGGTGATGGACTAGCTCTCCTGTTCACCTTCCCTACGCGGAGCACCTAGCGCAGGTCGGTTAATCTGGGATCACCCAAGAGAGCCTGTTTACTTACATATTTAAGAAAAGAATGAAAGAAGGGAAGGAAGAAAGGAAGAAAGGAAGGGAGGGAGGGAGGGAGGCAGGGAGGAACTTAGTTGGTTAGAGGCAGGATCACTTGTAAATAAATCCCATGACCTAGGTTCTGTCGACAACAAAGGGAAACTCTAGTGTATTGGCGCATCCCAGCTCACCTTATATACAGTCATAAGGAAAGAGAAAGGAATAACGAAGAACTGAATGCAAACTGGAAGCAATTTAAATGTAAAGTAATTTTTCTGTATTTTTAATATAATATTAGTTTGCTCAATGCAACAGCTCTGTTCTTTAAAAGTATTAATTCATAGTGAGTAAATCAATCTTTGTTGATAAGTCTCATGTTATAAACATTCTTATAGAAAAATTGGTAGACGTTCTTGTACGTGCCCTTTATTTTCAACAAAGTATTCTCTTTTCTGTTTTTTAAATCATTAGTTTTACTTTCTGAGTTTCTGGAAATTGAGGTGCACCTGCATATATGAGCCTTTGCACTTAATTTCATTTCTAGTTCACATTCAATACTTGTCTCTTCTCATTACAGCAATTACCTTTAAAATCTAATTTCTGTGGCTTTATTCAGTCCAACTGAAACAAGTACTGCATTCTAAGAGAATTATTTCCCCAATGAGTGCCCCAAAATGTTCTTTTATTTCAGACTTAACAGTACCGCAGGAGGGAAGTTGAGGTTGTCCTATAAGTTCCCAAATGACATGAGATGCAGAAAGGACACTGGTCAAGATAACTTGTCTGTCATTGGTCTTTTAAGGACCCATAAAAGTATGCTTGATTTCTCATACACTGAATAGCAGAGTGTGGAATTTTGTCATTTTCCTTTCTTGTGTCTACAATAAATTGGCAAACAGAAAATCTTCAATTGTAATAATGCCTATGGGCTATACACATTGGAATGTAGGTTAACTCTGAAAAAACACAGAATGGGCTCTGTGAAAGGTTCAGAATACATGTTGGTTTTAAAAAAATGGACAGATTTTATCTCAAAATCAAATTAGCTATGCTTTCCCTCTCTTTTTACTGAAGGAACAAAGAGTAATCATACTTCTTATGTAAAAAAGAAAAGAGGACTTCAGATGCCCACTGTAGTGGACACTGTGTCTGCTGCCCAGACCTTTCCCAGTGCTGAGTGCCAAGGGCTGACAGCCCGTATTCATCTAGTTGCTTTGAGGGGTTTGCCCTGAGCACAGTGAACCAACTACAGTGGGCTGATGACCCCAAAAGTGGGAGAGTGTAAAGGGCCCACACCCTGGCCCTGAAAATCCAATCCCTCTCCAGAGCTCACCTTGGGACCCATGGAGGCCTTGTCGCATGAAGGTTCAACTCCTTCCTCTGTTGGACTCACTCCCTCCCTCCCAGATGTGGACCCTGAGAGTGCTCCCCATTAAACTCCCTGCATACATGTATCCTTCTTAGAGTTTGTCTCCTGGGAACTCAATTTAAGACACTCATCATTCTTTCTAAGACTTCCATTTTCATAATTATTTTCCGAATGGTCTGTGGGAGAGTGTTTCAGACCTGAAACGAGTCCAGTTCAGGGCCGAAGCATCCCTATCCTCTTCTTCCTGCCCTAAATATTTGCCTATAAAGGTGAAAATAAAAATGCCCTCATAATTGCAGCAGAACTGTGGACAGGGTTTCAAATGGGTGTTTGTTTTCATGCATGGAGCACAACTTGTCTCAGGCAATTTCGTCACTGTGTAAACATCACAGTGTCCTCACACAAACCTAGATGGTACAGCCTACTGCATACCTGGGCTATCTGGTACAGCCTATTGGTCCTAGGCTACAAACCTGTGCACGTGTTACTGCACTGATACTGTAGGCAACTGCAACACAATGGTAAGTATTTGTGCATCTAAACATAGAAAAGTTCCAGCAAAGATGTGGTATAAAAGATAAAACATGGTACGGCTGTACAAGGCACTTACCATGAATGGAGCTGACAGGACTGGAAGTTGCTCTGTGTGGGTCAATGAGTGGCGAGTGAATACGAAAGCCTACGACATTACTGTACACTATTGTAGACTTTTTAAACACCGTACACTTATGCTACAATAAATTGATTAAAAAATAAAGTAACTGTCCTATGGCATTATGACAGCTATGACATCACTAGGTGATAAAAAATTTCCAGCTCTATTATAATCTTATAGGATCACCATTATATATGTGATCTGTGACTCACCAAAATGTCATTATGTGGCACATGACTGTATATAGTTTTTGTTTTCTTTTACAGTGTCAGAGTTTTTTGGCTTAGTTAAATCTGTTACATTTTCTCATAAAATTGTCTTATGAGAGCTTTATTTTTTACATTAATATTTATTCCATCTGAAGTTTATTACTGTATATGGTATGAGATGAGAGTCAATTTTTTATTTTCTTCCAGTTGAAGAGCCAGTCGTTCCAGCATTATTTATTAAAACAACAGCAACAAACAAACAAAAAGTCCCACACACTTTTCTTAGTCCATGAAACTGACAACTATATTACTCATATACTGAAATCTATTTCTGGATTCTCTGTTGTGTTCTACTAAATATTTTATATAGTATGTTCTGATAGCTGCTTCTGATATGAAATATTCTATTACTTATTTCTGTGTATAGTTTTCTTGGTTATTGCCAGGTAATTATTCTTTCAAATAAACTTTAAGGTTATTTATCCAAGTCCCCCAAAATATATAAAAACCCAAACCCAAAAACCAACTTAAAACTCTATTGGGATTCTAATTGGAAATGCACTAAATTCACATGTTAACTTTGGAGACTTTAAAATTACTTAAAATAATAATTACATATATTTATGAGCTACAATGTTATGTTTTAATCTATGTATACATTGTGGAATGATTATATCAAGCTAATTAACATATCTATCACCTCACATACTTATTTCTTTGTTGTGAGAACATTTCAAATCTATTTCTTTTAGCAATTTTGAAGGATATAATACATTATTATTAATTATGGTCACCATCTTGTGCAACAGATCACTAAAACTTATTCTTCCTATCTAAATGAAATTTTCTATCTTTTGACCAACATCTTGGGAGACTTTTAAAAATATATACATTGAAATTTCCTGTCCAAGAACATGTTTAACTTTTCATTGGTTTCTCCTGTATTTTATTAAGATTTAATAACTGCTTTACATAGGTCATGTGTCTTGTTTTTAAAGTTTAGTGCAACGTTTCATAGTTTTGGTCACTATTATATTTGTTTCTTATTTCTATTTCTAGGTGCTTAGTGCTAGAGAAGATAAAAAGCTATTGATTTTTATGTAATTATCTCCCATTTAGTCATTTTACAAAGTTTTATTTTTTCCTTTGAATCTGTTGGGTTTTCTACATACACAATCATAGTATTAGCAAAATATATAGTTTCATCTCTTATTTTCCATGTGTATAGCAGATATTTCTCTTATGTTGTTCATCTGCTAAAATCTTTAAAGCAATGCTTCACAAAGGGTATGGGGAGAACAGGCATTTCTGTCTAATGTCTGATTATAATTAAATTTGCTAACTTTTTTCCACTTAAGATATCAAAAGTTGTTTTGAGGTAATAAAAATCTTTATTATAATTAAAAAGTCTTCTTCTACTTTTATCTTACTTAAACTCTTTTTCCAAAAAGACTGCAAAATTTTGTTATGTACTCTTCAGTGACTATTGATTTGATTGTTTAATTTTTTCCTTTAATCTGCGTGCAGGATTTTATGGGCAGATTTCCTTACATGAGCCACCCTTGCTTGTTTCTCCGTGCATGTGTTTCCTTGATAGTCTTGTAAATTCCTAGAGAAATGTTTACCAAAATGTGTCAAACATTAATAGCTATAATTTAAGAAAAGGGTTTCATGACCAAATTAATTTGAGACGCACCAGATCAAACAAAGCTAAATGGTATTGATACTTCCCAGAACCTTTACCCCCAATGCTCATTGTCAATCTTCAAGAGATTAGAGTACAAGGTGTTTACCAGACTTTCTTGGACGATTCATTTTTCATGGACCATCCCATGGGACTAGATTAGAGCAGAATGAACTTTGGGAAATGCATATTTGGAGACTGTATCCTAAGATTTGCAAATATTTTCAGCACACGAAACCAATTAAATCATGGAGATAAATGAAAAGTCACATCTATAGGATGCCAAAATCATTTGTTTGGGGAAAAATAATTCAGTTAACCAACATTTTGTCTCCATTGTAGTTACTATTGTCTTTTTGTCTCGTAGGCCCAAATTATTGATGTTCGGCATTACAGAGACCTATCTTGGAGCACAGAGTGATCCAGAAGCTGGAGGTAATTCTAGCTACAGCAATTGTTGAGCTAAGATGCTAGAAAATAATGCAATTGCACCTGTACCTGCCCCTCTCTACAATGTTACCCATGTTGTCATCACTAGGGCTTGCATATGGCACTCACCAATGACGTATTCCACCCTGAAGAGATCCTTCCTGGGGTCATATGGACGATTGAAGTCTATCTGGATGTAGAAAGACTGCCCTCTACGTACAATGAGCTTGTCATTGTCATACTTGTCAGTGTGGTGATCTATCTTGTTGGTGTCCCATCTCTCCTTGAACAGGTGTACACTGGTGACATTAAGGTAGTCTAAACACAAAGGAAACAATAGAAGAAAAGCATTAACTAACATTGGTTTAAACACAAACTCAAAAAACATTATTTTTCCCAAAGAAGGCAGGTAGCTAGGTCTGCTGAATGAAATTCTATATGAGGGGGCACAGACTTGAGAGTCAGCCTCTTGTGACATTCTTGTTTTTGAAGAGAGTTTTCAAAAGCCTTTTTTTAAAACCTATAATTTCATTTCAAACCACAGTGCACTCAGTCTGGGATGGGAGGATGCCTGTCTTAGATATCTAGATATAGAGAAGCTAGACCAGAGTCGAAGTCTTTGGGTTCTCAGTGTTAGGTGCATCCCATCATGACAATGGCCTCACTCTGTGATTAACTCGGGGTAAGCAGGGAATAGCCACTTCCATTTTCTTATCCTTCTAAAGGAAGGAGTCACATCCGACAAAGTCACAAAGGGACGTTCTAAGGACAAAGTTGGCCATTAATCCAAAAGTCTCCACGTACCTGAGGAAGGGTCAACTGCCTCTTCCTTCTCTAATTCTAAAAGTAGATCTCGCCCATCAAAGGCAGAAAAGAGAGAGAACAGGTCGGGAGGAAGGAAACCAACATTTCTATGAGATAAGTAAGATCGTTTCCACTTACACAGGCAGAAACTAGCCTGGGGTTCCTTAGCTACTAAACAACCAATCTAGAAGCAAAACCTGGACTGTTTGAGCCAACATTTACAAGCTTTTCCTTTGACTTTTGGAGTCAAGAGTGTACATGTCAGTTATATGTTTACTAGTTGTCTAACTTTGCATATGGTCTCATCATGAGATGAGAGCACTAACATTTATTTGATAGACTAACATGTTATGTTACAGCATCTTACGGGCAACAAGGATAAATGTGACATGAGACCACATGAGATGACATGTATGAAGGCATCTAGCAAAGGGTCTAGCATGTGATAGCCTTAGATGAAGCGTTGTTCTCCTCCTGCCCCTTTCCTTTCCCTTCTGCAAATGATCATGAAATGGGAAGGTGACCCCAACTGCCTGTCTATACTGCAGTTTAGAAGATCTAGCCTAGGGACTGGTTTCTGTATGTGCACTTGAAATTCCAAGCAGTCACTAGGGAGAGAAGTGTGGCTGAGAGGGTGGGTGGGCATGCACGGTCTCTTGCCTTCTCCCTTTTTCCCCGAACCTGCCTGCTGCATGGTTTATCCTTATGGCTGTAAACACAGGATACACAGAAAGCACTGCTGCTGCACTTGTGCCCATGGAGGGGCAATAATCCAATGGCTTCCCCTGCTTTTACACAGGAATCCTGTACAGGATGCCTGGCCCCCTGGGCCCCCATATTTTTCTCATAGGCAAACCCAGGAAGTTGAGCTCTTTAAGATTCTCTTTGGTTCTAAATTCTAGGAGTCCCTGAAACACTATTGATAAATTCCAAGTTCAGGCAATCCAGAGTTTGAATCCTAGGTCTCAAAATTACTTGGGTGAGGTACTTTAGCTTTCAGAATCTCAGTTTCCTCGCCCTTGACACAAGGGTACTAATGCCTTGGGAACTCCTATGAAGATTCAGAGTTCTAAAAGGATGGTGGACTACAAGAGCCCATTGCTCTCAAGAATCGAAGTGTAACTTCCAGGCAGATGGCTACCTATGGATAGCTTTTCTTGGAAGGAACATTGTGAAATCACAGAGAAGCAATGCAGGACATTTACTGTGAAAAAGAAGGTGATGGGTGATGCATTGGGGAAGCTTCTACACACGGGGAAGAATAGGCGGATAGAGTGCCAGGGTGCTGTGCTCTCCCTACAGACACTGTGGCCAAGTGGTAAAAGGGCTCCCTCCACTGCCTCAGGTCTCTGCCTGGACAGACTGGGGACCTGCCTGGAGTTTGAGCAGAATCACCACACCAGATAACAGGTGCGGGGCGGATCGTGGGGCAGCCCATCCTGGGTTTCTGCAGCTGAAGCCATCCTGTGATCTGAGGTGTGCAGCACCAGATCTGCACGGGACTCAGCTTTGCAGTGGTGGCTTCACATAGTCCCCACTGGGCTAGGAGGAGAGATAACTAAGAGGAGGCTCCTCTGAGCCATACCCTGTGACTGGAAGCCAAGCTCCCCTCCCATACAGCACAATGGGATCTGAGCATTGTAGTTCACTGGGCCACTGCAGGTGCCGACCTGGGAGGCTTTGGGTGACTACTTCAATGGGTCCTGGGGGTGGGGTGCAGGGAGAACTCTGCTGTCCCTGGGCCACTGGAACTGACCTCCGCCCACATGACTTGGCATCTGCACAGTCCCTGAGCCTCTGGAACAACCTGCCACCTGCTTGGCCCTGACTCTGCCCTCCAGGTTGGAGCAGTCCACCGCCTGTAGGGCCTCACTTCCAGCTCTGAGGTCCTGCTCAGAAGCCCTGCTTCTGGCTCCTCCTCAGTCCCAGCTCTGAGGCTCTCATGCCAGAGGCCAAGGCTCTGCCCCTGTGGCTCCAGAGCTCCCGCCAGACCTGGGACACCAACCCCTGAGATTCCAGAATTTCACCTGGACCCCAAGACCCCACACCTGAACCTCCACCACTGCTTCAAGGTCCAACACCCCACCAGGGACCCCCCCACACACACACCAGCTTCAAGCTGCCAGTACATGAAGACTTGGTTCAAGCAAACACCCATAGCCTGGGAAATCACAACTGCTACCTAGACAGCCTCACCCAGCTGCCACTGTTACTTCTGTGGAGAGACTGAAGGTAGAGCAATACTCACAATGTCAGTCTCTGTGGAGAGGGTCTTGCCCAGCTCCCAACTCAAATTTCCTACAACTATCTGGTGAACATCCAATACCCAGCGGAAAGATCATCCCACACAGGCTTGAACTGTGGCAATCACAGGTGAACAGGACAAAGCACAACAGCTGCATTACAGCTTTCCAGTGCACACACCTCTCCCCTGCCATGTCAACATTCCAGAGGAGGGAAAAAAGCCCATCAAGGGACCTCCCCTTCTTCTAATTAAGCTGGTGAGTCCCCAGCAGAGAACAGGTGCCCTGCAAATCTATTAGCCCTGAGTCAAGAAAAGAGGTTTCAGATGAGAAGAAACTAGGAAAAGAACTCTGGCAATATGAAAAAAACAAAACAGTTTGACAGGCCCAAGGGATTACAGTGGAGGTACAGTAGTGAACTGCAAACACAAGAAAATTGCCAAAATGACAGAAATAGAATTCAGAATATGGGTGGCAAATAAGATGAAAGGAATTAAAGTTGAAAACAAGCGAAAAGAAGCCAAAAAAATTTCAAAAAATTGATGAAAAACAACATAAGAAAGGATATGATAGATTTAAAGAAATGAAAGAGTCATTTAAGGAATTTCAAAACACAGCAGAAAGAATCAGCAACAGAAAAAACCAAGGAGAGAAAGAATCTCAGAGATTGAAGACAAAGCTCTCAAGGTAACCCAGTCATTTAAAGAGGCAGAGAAGAGAAAGAAAAAGGCAGAGCAATCACTTAGAGAATTATGGGACTATGTGAAGTGAACTAACATATTAATTATAGGTATCCATGAAGGAGAAGAAAGAGCTAAAAGCACAGAAATCTATTTGAGAGAATTATTGAGGAAAACTTCCCTGGTATTGCCAGAAATGCAGACATCCAGATACAAGATGGTCATCAAACACTGGGAGGATACATAGCAAATAAGATATTACCAAGACATATAGTAATCAACCTGGCCAAAATCATAATGAAGGAGAAAATTCTACAAGTAGCTAGACATAAGCAACAACTGACCTACAAAGGAAAACCCACCAGACTAACAGCAGATTTCTCAGTAGAAATCTTACAAGCCAGAAGGGAGTGGGTCCCCTTCAATCTTCTTAAACAGAACAACTGGCAGCCTAGAATTTTGTATCCTATGAAATAAAGTTTCACAATTGTCAGAGAAATTAAGTCATTTCCAGACAAGCAAACACTGAGGGAATTTGTAATGGCCAGATCTGCTCTGCAGGAAATGCTCAGAACTGCATCATACACAAATCAGCACAATAGATACTCACCAGTGTTAAATCGCAATAAAAAGCTAAAGCTCACAACTCATATAAAATATTAGCACAACAGGGAAAACAAAGCAATAAGCTACTACCAAACATAACGAACAGAACAGCATCCCACATATCAATTCTTTCTCTTAACGTGAACAGTTTAAATATGCCACTCAAAAGACACTGGCTGGCAGAATGGATGAAAAAAACACAACCCAAGTATCTTCTGTTTTCAGCAGACACATCTAAACCACAAGGATGCACACAGGCTCAATGTGAAAGGATGGAAAAAAGTATTCTACACAAATGGAAACCAAAAGAGAGCATGTATAGCCATTCTCACATGAGACAAAATTGACTTTAAATGAACATTGGAAAATAAAAACAAAGATGGTTATTAATTATACAATGGCAAAGGGAGCAATTCAACAAGAAGACATAACAATCCTAAATATATATGTATCTAACACAAGAGCTCCTAGATACATAAAACAAATTCTACTAGAGCTAAGCAAGGAAATAAATAGTAGCCTCATAATTGCCAGGGACTTCAACACAGTACTGTCAGAGCTAGACAAATTATCAAAGCAGAAAATAAATAAATAAACACTGGACTTAAATGGGACCCTAAAACAAATGGATCTAACAGACAGAACACTCTACCCCCCAAATACTGAATATACATTCTTCTCATCAGCACATAGGACATTGTCCAAGATTGAGCATATCTTAGGCTACAAAACATATCTAAAAAAATTTTAAAAAATTGAAATCATACCATGTATCTTCTCAGACTATAGTGGAATAAAACTAGAAATCAATTCCAAGAGTAACACTCAATTCTACACAAAGTCATGAAAATTAAAGAACCTGCTACAGAACAATTATGGGGTCAATAGTGAAATTAAGATGGAAATCAAAAGGTTCTTTGAACTGAACAACAACGGGGACACAAGCTATGAAAATCTATGGGATTCAGCAAAAGCATTTCTAAGGGGTAAATTCATAGCCTAAAATGATCACATCAAAAATTCAGAAAGATCACAAATTAACAACTCAATATCACATCTCAAAGAACTAGAAAAGGAAGAGCAAATCAAACCCAAAGCCAACAGAAGAAAACAAATAACTAAAGTCAGAAAAGAACTAAATGAAATGGAAAACAAAAAAATATAAAAGGTCAGTGAAACAAAAAGTTAGTTCTTTGAAAAGATAAACAAAATTGATATATCTCTTGAGAGATTAACCAGGAATTTTTATTTTTATTAGAAAGGACCCAATAAGCTCAGTCAGAAATGAAAAAGGAGATATTACAACTGATAGCACAGAAATAAGAAACGTCATCTATGAATGCTATGAAAATCTCTATGCACATAAACTAGAAAACATAGAGGAAATGGACAAATTTCTGGAAATACACAATCTTCCAAGACTTAATCAGGAAGAAATAGAACTCCTGAATAGATCAATAATGAGCAGCAAAACTGAAGCATTAATAAAAAGTCTTCCAATAAAAAAAGCCCCAGACCAGAAGGATTCACAGCTGAATTCTATAAGACCAACAAAGAACAACTGGTACCCATATTGGGAAATTATTCCATAAAAAAGCTGAGGAGAAAATCCTTCCCAAATCCTTCTACAAAGCCAGTATCACCTTGATATCAAAGCCAGGAAAGAGCACAACAAAAGATGAAAACTACAGACCAATATCCATCATGAATAGAGATGCAAAAATCCTCAAAAAAAAAAAATACTAGTAAACTGACTTCAACAACACATCAAAAAAATAATCCACCCTAACCAAATGGGCTTCATCCTAGGGATGCAAGGATGGTTCAACTTATGTAAATCAATAAATGTGATTCACGACATAAACACAAGTAAAAATGAAGACCATATGCTCATCTCAATAGAAGTAGAAAAAGCATTTGACAAAATCAGCACCCTTTCATGATAAAAACCCTCAACAAACTAGGCATAGAAAAAATATATCTCAATATTATAAAAGCCATATATGACAGACTCACAGCCAACATCATTCCCCCTAATAATTGGAACAAAATAAGGGTATCCAATGTCACCACTTGTATTCAACCTAGTGCTGAAGTCCTAGCTAGAGCACTCAAGGAAGAGAAAGAAATTAAGGATATCCAAATCAGGCAAGGGGAGGTCAAACTATGACTTTTCACTCCTAATATGATCCTGTATCTAGAAAGCTCCAAAGACTCCACCAAGAGACCACTGGAATTGACAAATAAATTCAGCAGTCTCAGGTTATAAAATCAATGTGCCCAAATCAGTAACATTCTTATATATCAATAACAGTTAAGCTGAGAATAAAATCAAGACTCAATACCATTCACAATAGCTAGAGAGAAAATAAAATACCTAGGAATATACCTAACAATGGGGTGAAAGATCTCTGTGAGGAGAACTATGAAACACTGAGGAAAGAAATTTCAGAGGATACAAAGAAATGGAAAAACATATCAAGCTCATGGATCAGTAAACTCAACATTGTAAAAATGCCCATATTATCCAACATGATTTACAGATTCAATGCAATCCACATCAATACATCAACATCATATTTCATAGATGTAGAAAAAAATAATTCTAGACTTTGTTTGGAACCAGAAAAGAGCCTGAATAGTCAAAGCAAACCTAAGCAAAAACAACAAAGCTAAATGCATCACATTAGCAGACTTGAAGCTCTACTACAAGGCTATAGTAACCAAAACAATACAGTATTGGCACAAAATAGAGACATAGACCAATGGAGCAGAATATAGAAGCCAGATATAAAACCATCTACCTATAGCTAACTGATCTTTGACAAAACAGACAAGAACATACACTGGGGAAAAGACGCCCTATTCAATAAATGGTGCTGGGAAAATTGGTTAGTCACATGCAGAAAAATGAAACAGGACCCCCATCTCTTACTACTCACAAAAATTAACTCAAAATGGAGAAAAGAATTAAATGTAAGGCATGAAACCATAAGAATTCTGGAAGAAAACATAGGAAAAACTCTTCTAGATATTGGTCCAGGAAAAGAATTTATGACTAAGATCCTAATGGCAATTATGGCAACAGCAAAAATAAATAAATGGGATTTGATTAAATTAAAAGCTTGTGCACAGCTAAGGAAGTAATAAACAGAGCAAATAGACAACCTATAGAATGGCATAAAATATTTGCAATCTACACATATGATAAAGGGCTAATATCCAGAATCTATAAAGAATGCAAACAAATCAAAGAAAAAATCAAACCTCATTAAAAAGTGGACAAACGGCATGAACAGAAGCTTTTCAAAAGGAGATAGACAAATGACCAACAAACATATGACAAAATACTTAACATCACTAATCATCAGGGAAATGCAAATTAAAACCACAATGAGATATTACCTTACTCCTGTTAGAATGGCTTTTATTAAGAAGTCCAAAAACAATAGATCCTGGCACAGATACAGAGGGAAAGGAATGCTTCTACACTGTTGGTGGGACTGCAAATTAGCACAACCCCTGTGGAAAATAGTGCGGAGATACCTCAAAGAACTAAAAGTAGACCTACCATTTGATCCAGCAATCCCACTACTGGGCATTTACCCAAAGAAAAATAAGTCATTTTATCAAAAAGACACCTGTACTTGAGTGCTCTTTGCAACACAATTCACAATTGCAAAGATGTGGATTCAACCCAGTGCCCATCAATTCATGAATGGATCAACAAAATATGGTATATGTATACCATGGAGTACTACTCAGCCATAAAAAAGATGAATTAATGCCTTTTTCAGCAATTTGGGAGGAACTGGAGACCATTATCCTAAGCAAAGTATCTCAAGAATGTAAAAACAAAGACCATTTGTAATCTCTAATAAATTGGAACTAAGTGATGGGAGCACATGTGCACAGAGGGAAGTAAACGTCATTGGAAATCAAGCAGCAGGTATGGGTGAGGAGGGAGGGACAAAAACCGACCTCACAGGTACAATGAACATTATTGAGGTGATGGGCACATTTATAGCCTTGACACGTGCCATATAACAAAAACTTTAATATTTTAAAATAAAAATATTTTGAAATAAAAAAGAACTTCTATGAAGAGTCACTGAGATAACGATGCAACTCATCCGGTACTATGCCTGGGACCAGTGGGCCACAGGCTTACCTGTGGCTCACGGGACACGAACTCTGATGGAGCCATTTCACATGGCATGGTGCTCCGTGGGTTATTCTGACTGCAGCATTACAGCAAACAGAAAGTGTAAGCTGCAGTTTTATTTTTACCTCATCTCAGAACCCTGTCGTAGTACATGTCCCTCTGAAGGGCACTTTCCTTCTATTATGCTGTGGGCTAAAGATGTTTAATTCTCTAGACCTCTCTCTTCCAAGTAGGCTTTCTCCTAAGTTCTCTGTTCTTATTAAGGTTACAATCCCCAGTGATAAACCAGCTATTACAGAGCTAGAGAATCATAAATGCCCCAGTTGAAAGGGACCTTCATGAACAGCTCATCTGGTCCTCTTTCTTAGCATGCTGGCTTTTGATCATTATTATTTTTTTTAACTAAAAAATTAAGTCCCCAGAAACAGGTTTAATCAGTTCTCCATCCATCAGCATCCATGGAAGGAATATACTGACGTTACATCCTCACAGGATCTCAGATGGCAACGAACTTTCTGGACCATCTGGTACACCTGCTATGTACTACACGAAACATTTCATGAAAGCTTTAGTATTAATACTTGGGCATCCAGCTTCCGTCTGAGCAGGGAACTCACTGTCTTACAGGGCAAACAGTCCATTTTTAAACAACTCTAAATATTTGAAAAATCCTCTTAAGATGAACTGACATCGGCTTCCCTGTAATTTTTCTAACCATGGATCCTCGTTCTGAATTCTGGATAAATATGGAGTAAGTCCTCTATTCATTTCATCTGGCATTCTCTAGGTATTTAAAGACTGCTCTTAGGTTTCCTCTGAGTAAAACATTCCCCATTCTTAAAATGTTCTTTAAGAAATTATTTCCAGAACTTTTACCCATCACTCTGCTTTAGAATATTTCTGTTTGTCAATTTCTCTCTTGAAGTGTTTTCTCTATAATTGTGTACATTATTCTGGTTGTGGTTTTTCCAATAAAAAACAACGAGGCCATTACATCTTCTAAAATAAATAGTATATTACTATTATTTCAGCTGAAGATATTAGCAGTGTCTTGAACACTCTTATCTTACTGTTGATTTACATTAAGCATCTGCTGAAGCAAAACCCTTAAAAACACATTCTAATGTCATTTCTACCAATAATGGATTAAAATTCAATCCATACCCCCACAAGTCACACACTCATGTTGCTATTTGGCCATATCTATTTGTACAATTGTTTTCTTCTTTTTAGCTTAATTTTAAGAACTTATATGTATTCATATGAAATTTCTTCTCGTTGAATTTGGTTCATTGTTCCATGCTCTTAAGATAATTTTAGAACCTACGTGTGTATTCAATATATTTAATAGTCTCCCTAGCTTTCTTTCCTCTAGGAATTTTATGCTATTTTATGTCACTGCTCAAGATATGGGTATAAATGTTGCCTATGCAACCACCTAATAACTACAAGCTAAGTAAAGGTAGAGTGGTAGATATTAGAAAGCAAACAGATAATTATGATACAATGTAATAAATACTCTGATAAAGAAAGTATAGGGTATTGGGTGGCTGGTAGCTGGAAGGATCCCCTGACCCATACTGGGGGGATTAAGGAAATGTTCTATAGGAAGTGAGATAGAAGCAGCGGTCAAAATGTAAGTTGTCCCTGTGGAAAGGTGGGTGAGGAAGAATGCTTCAGGCAGAGAGAGGAGGATACCCAAAGACTGAGTCCAAGGAGTACGTGGTGACTTTGACATTGAAAGATGACTGGGTAGCTGGAGTGTAGCAGTGGGAGCCACAGAGGAAGAGTAGGGAGGAGCCCGCTCATGTAAGCCTTGCAGACCATATTAAGCAGTTTGGATTTTAATTGCAGTGGGGATCCAGTGAAGAATCTGAAACAGCAAACTGACCTGATTAGATTTAAATATATAAATAAATGTGAGCTGCTTTTGGCGACAGAGTGGAAAATGGGTTGATGCGAGCAGTGCTGGGGTCTGGGAGGCCACTTAGGAGGCTGCTGCAGCTTCTGGGTGAGGGATGTCTGCCTGCAAGGGAGGAGTGCCCTGCTCCTCCCGCGCTCCAGGACTGTCTCCTCTACTCCTCCCCTCCCCCTCCATGATAATGCGTGTGCTCTGAAACGAGTACATATTCTCTTACTGCCTAAGCTTCCCAAGCAGCTCTACCTACAGAGAAAAATAAAGCTGGAGAGGAACAAATACTCAAGTAGTTTTTTGGTAGCCAGTTCTCAATTCTGGTTCTCATAGCAAATGAAAACCTGGCTTTCCAATTTTATACCCCAGCTTAGTGAACCTGGTTAATGTCTAGTGAGTCTGGTTAAAGTCAGTCCATCCTTGCATAGTGCAGTGCTAGTTTTGCGGGATATTGATAGGTATCGGAAGAATAAGAGCTCCATGGTTAAACCAGTGTGGGAAATGCTGGCCTAACCAAAGTTGATCAGGACGTTTTACTGCAGCATTTATGAGAGAGCCTTCAACATGTTGATGTGCACTATAAATCTATAGATGCAGTGGTTTCCAGGCTTATATGACCATGAGAACTTTTTTTTTTTTTTTGGAGATCTGTGCTTTATAGAATATACTTTGGGAACTGCTTCACTAATTACTAATTATGCAACCTCAGAAAAGTTATTTAATATCTCTGAACCTCAGTTTTCTTATCTTTAATATGAGAATGCAGTATCTATCTCATAGTGTGCCTGGCACCTGGTAAATTCTTAATGAATATTTATTAAGGTAGAATAGCATAGCTGATAACAACATGGACTCTTGAGTCAGACTGCCTGGACCCAAATCTCAACTCTGTCACTTATTGTCTTTGTGACCTTGGACGAGTTACTTGTACCTTGTCCTGTGCCTCAGTTTTCTCATCTGTAAAATGGTGTTGGTGTGGGGATTAAATGGGAAAATGAATCAAGAGCTCTATCACAGGGCCTGGCACATCACATGGTCAATGACAGCAATACTTATCATAACAGCACTGCACATTTGGATGGGCTCTTAGACTCAAGGAATTAAGAAATCCAGTATCTGAGAAGGCATGGTGGAAGGCTGGAATCTGAGCAACGGGAGTTACCATGGAAAAGAATGCCCCCTGGGAAGCTTTTAGAAGTGGCCTTGCAACCCTCCCAGGGAAACAAGCCTTTTTACACACCCTGTCTTCTGAGCCAGACAGGCTTGTGTTTCCTTTCCTGTATTTCTACAGGTGAATGGAATCCTTTTCTCCTCTCAATTCTCAGAATACATTTTTCTCTCTCTTTTTTTATTTCAAAGTGTTATGGGGTACAAATATTTTTGGTTACATGGATGGATCACTTTTATAGTGCTTAAGTCATGTATAAGTGTTCCCATCATCCGGATAGTGTTCACTGTACTCATTAGGTAGGTTTTCACCCACCCCCTTCACCCCCTCCTCCCTGCCTGATTTCCGTTAAGTTTTACTTCCCTCTATGCACATGTGTGCTCATTAGTTAGTTCCAATTAAATAGTGAGTATATATGGTATCTATTTTTCCATTCTTAAGATATTTTACTTAGGATAATGGTCTCCAGTTCCATTCAAATTGTTGCAAATGTTATTAAGTCATCCTTCTTTATAGCTGAGTAGTATTCCACAGTACACATATACCACATTTTGTTGATCCGCTCATGAACTGATGGGCACTTAGGTTGATTCCACATATTTTTGCTGACAATATGATGTTATACCTAGAAAACCTCAAAGATTCCACCAAGGTAATACATTTCTCTTTTTTAAAAAAAAATTATATATTAACATTAACCTCTTTGTATTTTCTTCGTATAGGTGGTTTTTCAGCCATGAGATTGTAAGTCCCTTGGGGACTAGACTATGTTTTAACATCCCTGTCATCACACCTGGGGCCTGTGGTCACCAGCCCCTGGGCTGAGGACCAGCACCAGTCTGTGATCTGTTAGGATCCCTGCTGCACAGCAGGAGGTGAGTGGTGGGTGAGTGAGCAAAGCTTCAGCTGTATTTACAGCCGCTCCCCATCTCTCGCATCACCGCATAAGCTCTGCCTCTTGTAAGAAAAGAGGCAGCATTAGATTCTCATAGGTGTGCAAACCCTACTGTAAACCCTGCTGTAAACTGCGCATTCGAGGGATCTAGGTTGCGCGCTCCTTATGAGAATCTAATGCCTGATAATCTAAGGTGGAGCTGAGGTGTTGATGCTAGCACTGGGTAGTGGCTGCAAATACAGATTATCATTAGCAGAGAGGTTTGACTGCACAGTAAATATAATATGCTCAAATCATCCTGAAACTACCCCTACCATGAAACCAGTCCCTGGTGCCAAAAAGATTGGGGACCGTTGCCTGGGGCAATGTGCAACCATGCCACAGCAAGCACGCCACCTTCGATGTGAGTAAAACCTTTACCTGAGAATTCGGAGTTGATTATTCATTTTAAAATGGATTATTCTATTTTCTGTAGGATTAACCATAGATGTCTTTTAAATGTTATTTATCAGACCCTTCTTTCTGAAAATATGCCAGTTTCAGACCATATATATTGTTGAAGGTGGTGAAGTAAAGATTTATAACGCAAGGCCTTCAGATGAGCAGTTTTGTTTCATATCGGAATAAAATGCCATGTCTTCATAGCCGCTCATACTACTTACAAGAAAGGGCAAGCAAAAAGGGTGCTAATAAATACCTTTGAGTATATAAAACTTAAGCCAAAACCAAAAGAAAAAAAAAACACCAAATGGGTATACAGTTTTTTTCATAGTGAACACAAACAAATATATCTATATCTACATCTACAAATAGTTTACTTTAAAATAATGTAGTTTATATTCTTATACTTTTGACAACATTTAATTCTAAGTATGAAGTTTTTAAAGATGTTGTTTTGTTTAAGTCATCTTGTCATTTGCTCTTGTAATGTCACTTTAATAAGTCAATGCCTTCAGGGAGAAATAAAAAAAAACCTAGTGGTAGACTAAGTGAGGAAACTAAGGCAGTGATAAGTAAAATTTACCTGTATAATCTCTTAAAAACCCATCTGAAAATAATTAAAAATAAGAAGGCATTTCATTAAAAAATAAAACTTGACTGAGATGTGGAAGATCAAAATCTACACTGAGAGGTCAGGAGTTTGAAGAAATAATGTTCTAGACTGTAGTCAAATGTATGAGACATCTGGGAGCTTAAACGGTGAGTGGCTTACTCCGTAGAAAAAGAAGGAAATGATAGACATGTTGCTCTTTTCCCCATGAAATCTCCTAATAGGTCAATGGATTTACTGGGGATTGACCCAAGTATTCTGAAAGGAAGAGAGGTCCCCAATACCACTGATTAAACAACACTTATTTCCATTGCTCATGGACAGTCACCCAAAGATCAAGGCAAGTATTTGTTTCTTATAATATCTGACAGTAGCAAGGACTCTGAAGATAACTGTTATAAAATATGAGCATAGATATGAAAATATCATAGTTCATTCATTCTATTGTCCACTTTGCCTAGGAGTGCCCCTTCCCATGTAGTAGGTACTTACTCAGCAAACACTGACTAAGGTGGCATATTGATTTTTCCTTTGTTTATTGGGTTGACAAGGCATAGTTTAGACTGAAAGAGCCTTCTCATCATCCAGGCTCCATGTGCCACAGACAGGAAATGAATTTGCTTCTCCCTGTCCAAGCCCAGGTCCTGGCACGATGGAGCAGCTCATTGCTAAGCCCTGCCCTTTGTAAGAGATACTGTAGCTGGGAGCTTGACAGCTCGCTCTCTCGATGAGACAGCTTTCAAAATGTCTGCCCAACACAATTTAGCCGAATTCTAAAAACACTCGGAAATGGACTGTTGAAGATAAAAAAAAATCTCTCCTCAGGAGCAGCTGCCTCCCTGTCCTCCTACTCTTTCCCTAATATGAAAAAAAGTGAATTATTTTCTCCCTAGGTTTTGAAAATATTCTTCAGAGAATGATTATACCTGCCACAGATGGAATCTTGAAATAAGGTAAATGTTTAGGTTCGTATTCTGGGAATTCCCCAGTGAACTTAGTTCTCCATGCAATTTTGGTAATATTACTAAACCACAGGCGTAAATGCTATCCACGAAGAACTAAGTCTGTTTATTGTGAAAAGAAAACAGAAAAAAGAGATCTTTCTTACATTTCTTTTGGATACCCGGAATTTTTAAGTCTCATTAATTAGAATGATTAAAAACATTTTCTTAAGGGGCTTATTTTTAAAAATGTTGCTATTATGATGTCCTTTACCCTATTATGTTCAAGAAATGCTCAGCTCCTTGGAGGAAGCTAGAACAAGAAAAATGAGACCCACACCTTCTCCGGGGTTTCTCTGGTCTACTCCTCTTTTAACCCGAGGTATCAGGATACCTTCTAAATGTATCTCCTTCTCTCCATGTTTCCTTACTACTTTATAAAACATGATTCTGATTAAGTAATTCTGCTTTTTGGAATCCACTGCAAAGCCTCTGTTATCTGCAGGATGAAAAGTAAGGTCTTCAAGGCCCGTTATGGTGTGATCCCTGCCATCTCTTCCCAGCTCATCCACTGTCTTTTGTCTTCTAGTCATGCCTCACTTGACATACACTGTCCCCTCTATTGCAAATGACATTCCATGTGCTCGTCTGTCAAGAACACATGAAGCCTTCCTCACCCTCTTCCCCACTCCACCCCACACAAGACATTCCTTTCTGTTATTTCACTGCAACTTATTAATACATAAATCTCAGTCATAGTATTTATTACAATGAATTGCAGTTACCTTTCATTTATTTATTTTGTCTTCTAGACTGAGAGTTGCTTGAGGCCAGGGACTGACTTACTCATCTTTGCGTTCCCAGAGAGAGCCTGGATCAGCTCCTGACACAGATATGACAACCAGTGTGTGTTTTCCATGAACCGAATGAAAGGATGAACTTGTGCTATACAACATTATTTCTTAATCATGTATTGAATCCCTCTCTTATTCTCTTAATAACCTTGAAACCAGAGAATTTTACTTTGCACAAAGGAGAGGTTGATCATTAACTGGTCAATTGGTTGATTTAGTTCTAACAAGGAGTGGTGGGAGGGAGGGGATTCTCAGAAAAGCATAAGACCTTACTGGCCTGAAAACTACTAGATCCCACCTACATTTGATTTTTTATAGAACCAGGCCTGCTTTCCTGTCTGAATTCCATACATTAGACCTGTCAAATAAGTATTCCAATTGCTGCTACAAATGACCACCTGTTGTTAATAATATAGAGTCAAACCAGCCCAAGAATATCAGGTTATTTTCTGGAACATTATGTTTGCTACACACAACCCTTCAGATCAGGAAGGCTAGAGAGAGATTTTTCTGAACTGAGCATGGAGAATAATCTAGAAATTGATGCAAATCCAAATCTGAGGAGATTGTCACAATACTTTTCCTGGCTACAACTGAGTTCAAAGGGGGACGTTAAGAATGCCTAAAACTACGTGACAATGTTGAACACCACCGCTGACTGGCTGGTCTCCCCTCTGGAATTCCAGTGTGACCTCAACTATTTCAATTCTTCTTAAATACCATGGTGTGTATGGGAGGAAATTTTACATGAGCTTATACGTTTTGAAATAGAGATTTTACTAAAATAATTCTTCATGAAATTTTCACCAAAGCCATAACTTAAGGGTATTGTACATACTCAGTATGCTTGTATAATATAATTACATCCATCGCACACAGGGATGGGCTGGACTCACTGCTACAGAGCTATTCAAAATGAAAAACCTGGCATTTCCTCCCTTTTCCTCTTCTTGTGTCTCTGTGCTTCTCAGTTTCACAAGGGCAACTTGCTAAAGGAAAGAGCCCCAGTGAAAAAAAATGAAGACAGAGAGTTTGCCTAGGGCCTATGTTCCTGCAGCCAGCCTTCCTCAGAAGGCCTCAGAGACTTAAGTCCCCTGAGAGGCCACTAGTGGCCACTTGATGAACTGTAAGAAGATGGCATTTTACAATTGAGTGATTATGCCTTCCTAAGGTTAGTTAGTCCCTTAGCAGGTGACTTGGGGGAAACTTGATATAGTGCCAAAAAACATGTTTTTAGAATAATTTAGAAATAATTTAGAAATTTAGAAATCTGAAATGCAGATGGTAACCAGGAGACAGGCTTCCTTGTTTGTGTGCCGGTATTTTCTCTTGTCCCACTCATCTGGGACTTACTGTCACGATTTCTGGGTTCAGAGACCCTATCCCCACAGCATGTGGCACTTAGTTCATCTGCATGAAAAGTATTAAATATATGCATATTTACTAAATCTGGAATTTGGTATTAATAATAAGAAAATAATGGCGCCAGAGCTTATGAAGCATTCAATTCGCAAGTGATTGTGTCCATGCATTCATTCTACAAACGGCCACTGGACACTCACTCACACTCCTGTGCCAGGGTGTCTAATGAGTATCCACAGTGTCACTTGGGCTGTGGACACATATGGTTGCCAAGTAAGCAATGACTGATTTTTCAAAATAATTCAGTGAAGCTACTCCTCATTTCTGCCTCCAAAAATAAACAAACAGAAATGGTAATCCCAGATTTATTCTTAATTGACCTACTGGCTCAAGTTCACTGGCAGTTTTGATGTGTTGTTGGCAACATTTTGTCCAGATTTCACATTTGCAGGGGCTACAGTTGCACATATTCCCCATAGAAACGAGTGTTCACTGGAGAGTTTTCCTGACCTTGCTGTGGTAAGGTAAATTGCACATTCCAAACAGATGAACACTTGCTGGTTGTGTGCTGTGGGTCAGCTACTATCACAGACACTGTTCCTTAGACCCTCATGGCAACCTGGGAAGTCAGTACTGCTTCCCTTTTGCTCATGGGGAAACTGAGGATAGGGGTGCCCTGGGTCCCAGCAGATGAGGGACAGGAAGCCGACCTCTGCCTCCTGGCCCAGGGCACTCTTCGCTCTGTGGAGACCTGCACTTCCCCTCCCCAACCCCGGGGAGCTCCTCTTGCTCTTCCTGCCCACTTTTCCCAGTGCCTGGACTGGGAACTTCCCAGAGTTCTTTCTGCCAGAGGAGAATTTTGCTAGAAGACTGGATACACCAAGGTGACCTGCCTGATAGTTTGATGCCTGCAGGCTTTCTACATTCAGGCATTCTTACAAAAAAAAGGGGGAGACTGGGCAGGAAAGAGTGAAGATCGACTACCTGCCATGGGCCTCCATTTCCTGACCTGCAGTGTGGGGATGGAGGCTGGTTGGTCATCAAGTCCTCTCCAACTCCATTCTGTGGCTCTCCTGGTGGGGTGTCAGAGTGAGGCTCCCCATTGGGATAGAGAGTTCAGAACTAGTGGTCTGCCTTGACCCCTCAAACTCTACGGCTAGACTGATGATGGCTTTCTGTTCTGTTCCCTCCCCAAACTTGGACGGTACCTGATGGATGGTACTGGATACCTCTCTGTTTCTGCAGTTTGATGGCAATCGTAGAGACATGATAGTAACACAATCAAACCTGCCTGCAATATCTGGGCCAGGCTCTCATTTGCTGATTTGGCAGCAACCAGCACTGCCCTTCCCTTTGCTACCAGAAGGGCTGAGTCAATCTGGGGCTTTCTAGAGCTGCTCTTCTTCCAACAAGGCGAGTCAGCTCTGGGTGCAGCTCCAGAATGATCGTGCCCACCTGCCCCAGCAAATGGGTTTCTGGTCCCCGTTGAAACCCAGCACAGAGCACCCTCAGGAGCAAAACAGAATTTTGGTGCATGAATGCTCTTGACAAAAAGGGCTCCCTACTAGCTGCCATTCAGGGAAATGAGTCTGAATGTTCCTGCTGTGTCCCAAGGGACTGGCGTCTGTATCACCAAGCCAGCGCTGCCACCTGGGCCTTGTCACAGCTGACAGGGCTGAGAAGAGGTCAGCTGCTGGCTGCTGCACCCAGAGCAGGTTTCTCGGGATCAGGCAGAGGCAAGAGGCAGAGAAGCAGCTGGCTTTGCCAGCTCACAAGCTTCCCTGGAGAGAAACAGAGGCTTCCATCTCTGCTACTGTCAGAGTCTGGCACCTCTCCTCGGCTCTGAGATTCACAGCAATGGATGGTAGAGGGAGGAGGGAGAAGGAAGGAGGTGCAAGCCAGACAATCAAAACAGCCACAATATTTCAGAAGTGGAATCTTCCAGCCAGAGAAAATTCTCAAAAGCATTGAGCAGTAGGGCTGGAAGAGGCCCCAACTAATCCAGCACCCTGGTTTTGTAGAGGAAATAGTTGAGAGATAGAAAGACAAAGTGACTTCCTTGAGGTTACAAGGTCAGTAAGTGGCAGAACTGGGACAAGGATCTGGGTCTCTGGTGCTTTCCCACTTAAAAGGGGGTTTTCGAGTCCTTTCTTTATAAAAACCAGAGACTGCCAGGGGGCCTCCTTTAGTGGGAGCTCCTGTGGGGACAGAGGATGCTCTCCTGCAGGGAAGAGAGGCCGGGGACTGTGCCTGGCGCCGGAGGTGTGCTCCTACCTTGTAGACTGACGCCCCGGGGCACCAGGCCCTGCATCTCCACTGTGGGGAGGTCATCTTCCTCCGCGTTGGAGGTGTTGGGTGGCACTGCTCTCCTGCCTCCAAAGGCGGGCGTGGAGGTTTCCGACATTCTCAGCTTTATAAAGTCCTTGGGAAAAAAATAAAAAGACAGCAGAAAGGGCACGTGAAGTGAAGTACATTGGAGACCAGGATTCCAAAATAGAGAAACAGACATATCCGTGTGTGGTAGCACTTGAAAAACACATTTTGAGTTTCACATAAATAAAAACTGAGAAGTGAAAGCAGTTCCCCGAGGAGCTGGGGGAGATTTCATCTGCGTCAAAGCCTATGGAAAGCAGGGGTTTATTTGAAGAAATGGACAACTTAAGAGTTTGGAGAGCATATTCCCCCCGCCCCTGTACCTCTAAAGGCAACATCCTTGTAAGAAACGTTGACTGTCGTATGCATGCACACTGTGCCTGTGCTCATTTCATAGAGATTTACGAGATTATGAGTCCCTCTTAGAATAACTCATACAACATGTCCAGATCAGTGTTGTTCTCTAAAGTGTTCACATCTGCAATCTAATTCAACCAGTATTTACTGAGGGCCTGCGATGTGCCAAGCTGTGATCTAGGTACTTGGGATACATCGGAGAACAGAACAGAATTTCTGCCCTGAGAGCTTACAGTCTGGTGGGGTGAGGAAAGAGCTCGCCAAGATTCATGAACAAACCCGGCTGGGGTGAGGAGGTGGGAACTGCTTTGGAAACAACCACATGGAGGAGGATAAGGAGATGGAGCAACTTGGGTAGGTGGGACGGAGGCTGGCTGCGACTGCAAGCAGGGCTATCAATAGACTTCGTGTGGTGAGAGGTGCCCGGGGCCGTGCTCCGAGCCTGCTTTCCCCGCGCTGGGTGCACGCAGGCGCACAGCCAGCTTCCACGCCACACGCCTGTCAGCCCCAGTAAGTACTTGTTGACCAGCTGACCGAATGAAGGGGGACTTTGTTTCTGGACCAAATTAAGTTTTCCCCCTTCATCACCTGCATTCCCTGTCATGACTCCTGGTGACTTGGCTGTTTTCAAAAACCAGGCACGCCCTCAAAAGATGAAGAGTCGCTATTATAGAGGCCACCAGAGTAGAAACTGTTCCAGAAACCTGTGCAGTAATGGCAACACACTGGGGACAAGAGAACTACTTCCTCGGGCATTTGGTCTTGGAAGGAGACAGGAGTGTCTGTAAGGCTAAGGTCTGAATAGGCATCTATAAATATCTGTAAACATATTTACAGACATTCACCAGTGAGCCGCCCAGGGGAAGAGGGAGGAGAGAGAAAAAGATCAATGATGGAAGAAAGGCAGGAAAAAGCAGTCCCCTGGTGAGAAATATTAATGGGAAGGGTGGGCTGTGGGGTGGCTAGGGGTGCAGAACAGCGCAGCACCATGCTGGGCGAGAGAGCTGCTGAAGGGGATAACTGGGGGCCCCAGGTGCTAGCCAGGTCCCAGCCCGTGCACCTGGCTGGGTGGGCGCAGGTGGGCAGGAGCACCCCCTGCTGGGGGCCTGGGGGAGGGCAGGGGACTCAAGTTCCCCTCTGCTTTCGGATGAGGGAAGGCAATGTGCAGACATGTCCCTTGTCTTCCACATTTTTGTGTCCCTGCGCCACAGTTGGATCTCTTGAGGAGAGGGGGCCTGTCCTGGGGGAGGCACTCCCATCTCCCCCATTCCCATTTGATGGCCTTTTTAGCAAGCAGCGCCCTGGGGAGAGCTTCGTGGAGCGCCGGAGAGAGAAGTCCCGCCCAGAAGTGGGACTGTGTAGAGCGGAGTTGGGGTCAAACAGTGAGAATCGGACAGGCGGGGCTCTGACCCGGCGCCCGGGACCGCAGCGCAGCGGCCTGAGGGCTGGCGGCGACACTGCGCGGGGGTGCAGCAAGCTCGGGTCAGGTCAGCTTACCTGGTGCGCGCCCTGCAGGGCCCTAGCCAGGCTCCTCTGTGCGCCTCGGCTACTTCCTCACAAGCAGGCAGGAAATAGGACAAGTAAGTTGGCTCTTAAATAACTTCCTAAGAGCCCTCACCCTCCTCCCCCCTCCCACGGGGTTTTCTCCTCCCCCTCTTGACAGCTGGAGGGAGCAGAGGAGCTTTGAGGACTTTCCATTTACTTCTGCCATCCTGGTCTGTTATTGTGGCATGTGCCCCTTCTCTCCCTTCCCCCTCTTCCTCCCAGTTTCCCATTCCTGCTTCTCCCCCCATGCCCACCCCCAGTTCTGCCTCCCTCTTTCTCTCTTGGATACTGGGAGCCCCAGTGCCAGGCAGTCCCCACTCCTGCCCACTGGTCAGAAGGCTGGAAGGGTCCCCCTCACAAAGGAACTCTGTGCCAGGCAGGTTGGCTGGTGGGACTTGGTAGAAGGGAGGTCTGCCCTCCCGCAGACAGGTCACACAGACAGTTGTGACCATGCATCAAGCTGGAGGAATGTGTCTCTCCTGAGCAAACAAGGGTGAGGGACAGGGTCTGCATTCCTGAATCACCGCAGGGAGCTGTGGCCACAGCCTAACCCCAGACTGCCTGCAGGCACCTGGCCCCAAGGAAGGTGAGTAAACACCTTTAAGGGTGCCACACAAATTAGAAATGACACTTTGGTTTTTTTTGCCTGAAAACCATTTTGGTGTATCTTCAAAAATTAGAGAGAAAGGAAAGAAAATTTCCCTCCTAAAATTTTCCATATTTTTTCCTGAGTCTTTGTGTCTCTAAATACTCCTATTTTCAATTATAACTATTTCTAACCTTCTTTACTGTCTTCAAATTTATGACCCTGACACTTGATTTCCTAATGTCATATGGATAAAAGAATTAAAAAAAGATGCCATTGGTTAGGAATTCTCTCAATTTTCTGCTGCCAAATTCATGAATTTGCCTGTGACCTTGTCTATCTTTTCCCTCTTTCTGCTGTTTCTAAAGTGGGAAAGGTCCCTCCTGCTGCTGCTTCTCCAAACCAAGAGCTCTGTGTCCCCTGCACCCTGTTCCACGTCACCTTCTTCTCCACGGTTTTGATGTCTCTCTGGTCCACTCTTCCTCCTGTGTCTCAGAACCAGTCCTACGATCCAGTTCTGCACCGGACAAGACTCCATGTGGGTGCACAGAGCAGCCCGTTCTGGTACTGTTGGGGAGACACATTGGCAGGAGCCCCGTAAGCCAGGGCCCCCTCGGTGGACTTGCTTAAGGCACCTCCCAGGCCTGGGAGGGAGGCTAGGATGCAAGTTGAGAAAGTGAAGCATAGACCGCATTGCGTGGATTGGGCGATACAGCAGGAAGTATGAGAGCACTGCAGTGCAGGGGTTCATTCCAGGAGGGCCGGATGCGGGTCCACAGCAGAAAGACCTGTTACAGGTTCAATCCGCCGTTAGTAGGGCATCTCCTCATGGTCAGTATTGGCTCACAAGCAGGGCATGACTGAATGACAGGTGGAAGCCGTAGTCACTACAGATGGAAGGGGCTGGGAAAACAGTTGTCTAAGTCCCCTTTTTGGGGAATGAGGGACAAACTCAAGAACCAGATCTCAAGTCAGGATGCTCGACATACATTAGCTGTTTTATAAGAATTTATTGAGTGAATGAAAGCCCAAATGGTGTGGATGCACTACCGAGACACCCCCGTGCAGAGAGCTGTGAGTGTGAATGCGAGCCGGTGCCTTTGCAGGGGCATCAAGGTGTGGACCAGAAACTCACAAGTCTGGAGGTTGGGGGTGTGATCTCACTGAACCGGTGGAGGCAGGAGCTGGAACGCAGACTGGGTTTCGGGGGGAGCAGATGGGACAAGTGCGGAGGCTCGCGACGGTGGCTGTGACCACCATTGTGTGGCTGTGGCCTATCTTTGTGGGTCTGCACCTGTGCGCAGCGAAGGTGTGTCTGTCACAGACACTGAGTCCAGCTCGGTGACAGGCAAAACTGACCCCAGGAAGGAAGCAGCTTTGTTTTTGAAAACTGACCTGGTTATGAAGCACACATTGAAAAAAACCAGAGGGGCTAAAGTAACATCCTGTTTTATACCAATTTTAAAAACATCAAAATACCAGAAAGGCCTTTCTGCCCACCCTGATTCACATGGTGGGATTTTAATAAAGATACTAAGAGATCTTAAAAGCTTAAAGTCAAAACTGCAATTGTACCACTTTCTCCTATGTATGATAGGATTCTGGTCCATGAAGTAAAAAGGACAACAGGTCGTTAAATACTCCCAAAAAACCCCTCAGGTTCTGTGATTCACTAGGAGGACTCGCTAGACCCAGCCATCCTCACGGCTGTGATCACATATAAATGTACGTACATTATATATAACATAAAATAAATTATAGTGCAAAGATACAAATCAAAATCAGCAAGGGGAAAAGGCCCTTGGGCAAAGTCCAGAGGAAGCCAGGCGGAAGCTTGCAAGGGCCGTCTCTCGGCCAAGTCACAGGGATGTGCTCAACTCCCCAGGCGTGAGCTGTGGCAACACATGGGTAGTGTCGTCTGCCAGGGATGCTTGCTGGGGCCTCAGTGGGCAGGGATGAGGGGACGGGGCTGGTCACATAGACACCCTCTGCCTACCTGGTACCCAAATTCCAGACTCCCTGAAGGAAAGCCGGTGTTCAGCGTGAACTACAGTTTTGTACAGGTTAAGCACATGAGCTATATTTGTCTGTTAGGGACCAGTGGGAAGACCCCTGCTATCCAAGTTCCCGGATGCCAGCCAAGGGCCAACCTTGCAAGCTGGCATTTCTAAGGCCAATTTCAAGTTTGCTATGTTAACTCTTTCATGCACATCCTCCCATCCCCCCATCCCCCCTCCCCCCGCCAATACCGGGGAAGGGGAAAGAGGGGCTCTCAGGAAAACCAGTTCCAGGGCTGACACAACAAACTGTGGACTTTCATCACGACACAGCCAGTCCCTCGCTCTCCCCTCCGGACATTGCTGTTGACATGTCAGCAGTGGCCTAGAGCAAGAGGAGATTCCAGTGGGAAGGTCACTGGGGAAATTCCATTCTGCCCCTGCTTTCCTGGCCCCACCGGCTCAGGATGAGACCTGAGGGGATGTGCAGTCCCTCTGCCCGCAGGGGTGCTGGCACACCTTCCCACTCTTCTGCAGCTGCAGGGGTCCTGATCCCAATGTTCTGTTGACTGAAACTTGAAGAAAGCTGCAATTTACCCCTCATTCCATACCCGAGGGGCAGAGCCAGAATCCCCAAACACATCACCTTTGGGATCCTGGCTCCTGTCAGAAAGATGTAGCAAACTTCAGGGTTTGTGGATAAACAGGAAATGCGTGGGAGGAGGGTTTCCAGGTTCCCTGACTTTGACCCTTTAGTTCTGAGTTTTTATTTCTGTGGTACTGACACTCTTCTCTCCAGACAAACCATCTTGTTCCCACTTGGCAGTACCCAAGGAGTGGACTTTATTTACTCAGGCGATGGATTTTTCGGCAAACTCTATTTGATTTATATGCAAAAGTTCACATCTCAAACATACAAACAAACAAAAAAACCCAGGTATGTCTGGACACTGTTGGTTTTTTCCTACTGAATAAGACCTGGGTTTTGTTGGTTATTGATGTAGTTCCAAAGGGAGTTGAGTGGATATAAATAACAACTGGCCTCATACAAAGATGCCAGGCCCTTGGACATGAATGACCCAAGACCATCTCTTGTGAGAGTCTTTCTCCTCCATTGCCCTTGACCCTGTAGGAGCTGGGGGAAACTTTCCACTCCAGGAGGAGAGATTCTGGGGGAGAGGATGGAAGTGAGGCTGCAGGAACAGTTTATAATCACGTTCTAGTCACAGTAGTGAGTGGCTCTCAGTATCCATTCACACCTTTATAGAAGCCTCGGGAATTTTCACAAAGTCTGACAATGACATTTAAAGCTCCAAGAAGGAATTTATAAAGCACCATTGCAGCTGCCACCACAATAGGTTTGGGGGCTGAGAGAAGACCATTCCTCCAACAGCCTCTTTCCTTCCTTCTTTCAGGAGACATGTACATCCACGCCAGTGACAGCGCCAGAGGGCAGGAGTTTTCCCTTTGCTTCAGCTTCCCTGGGCATGGCCCACTGTCGCCAGGGATCTATGATCATCCCGTAACCCACCTTCCTGTGGGGCACCGTATGCTGCTGGGCTGACTCGCCTCACAACAGGGCCACCCAGGAGGAATGAAAGGAATGAGGGATTTACTAATGCACTCGCCTACTGACGGTGAATATATCTGTCTTTTAAAATATTTTTATTTTTAATTGTGGTAAAATACACATGCCATCTTAACCATTTTTAAGTACACAATTGAGATAGTCACATTATTAGAGATATTTACATTATTGCGCAATCTCCAGAACATTTCCTTCTTGCAAAACAGAAACTCTTAGACAACAGACAACTGCATGTGGTTTTGTGTGTGCCTGTGTGTTTGTGTCTGTAGGTGAGAGTGTGCATGATGGCGTGGCCGTGAGTGGGTCTGAGTATCTGTGTAAGGGTATTTGTGATTGTGTGTGTCTCCACGCTCATGCGTCTGTGTGCGTTTGTGTCCGACTGTGTGAGTGTGCGCACATCTCTGTGAGTGTGATGAAGTGTGTGAGTGTGCAGGGGGAAGGGCAGGACTGGGGAAGTTCCAAGGGGATGTTTCAGCCATGCTGAGTCTCCTGGACGTGGGTTTAGCTCAGAAAACATTCCACACTGGGTTCTTAACTCCTCCAGAGTCCTGATAGACCTTTAAAGTTTAAGGAGACTTCCAGAGATTTTTAAGCTTGAAAGGACTGTACAAAACATGACAAAGGTCAACAAAAACTGTATCTTTTACAGATAAAGACTTTTCAAGTTTGAAGGAAAGATGTTTTCATGTAAACTGTGAAAGACATCCAGAGTGGGGGGAGACGCCTTAAGAAGTCATAACCAGCCAGATGAGGTGGTGCATGCCTGTAATCCTAGCACTTTGGGAGGCCAAGGCAGAAGGATCGCTTGAGGGCAGGAGTTCAAAACTAGCCTAGGTGACATAGTGAGACCCGTCTCTACAAAAAAAATTTAAAAATTAGCCAAGCGTGGTGGTATGCACCTGTAGTCCCAGCTACTTAAGAAGCTGATTCAGGAGGATTATTTGAGCCCGGGAGTTGGAAGTTGCCGTGAGCTGTGATCCTGCCATTACACTCCAGCCTGAGCAACAGAGAGGCACCCTGCCTCAAAAAAAAACAAAAAAAAAAAAAAAGAAGAAGAAGAAGAAGAAGAAGAAGAAGTCATAACCAGCTGCACCAAAAACAATACAGACACATGTGTGGTTTCATTCAATTCCATTCATTTTGCTGGCGAGGCCCAGTTGACTGCTGAAATGAATCAAGAGACCCTATTCTCGCTCATCCCATGTATCTCACTTTGCAGGAGAAAAAGCATTGAATGATAATAAAACATTATGGAAAAAATAGCAATTATAATGATAACACAGCAATGCATATGAACTATTAAGTTTATCCTAAAGCTGCCTCCTTACATCATCTTATATTCAAATCAGAAATTTTGTCTGTAAACAGTAAACCATCTCCTAACTGGATGTGTAAACAAACTATGTACCAATCACCAGTTTCAGCCAATCAGAGGCAGCCAATGCTCAAACCTTATTCAAATAGGGCAAACACCAGACTGTAACCAATCCAGCTGCTTCTGTGCCTCACTTTCCTTTTTCTGTCTTTGTATCCTTTCTGACCTCTTGGCAGTACTGGAGTCTCTGAATCTATTCTGGTTCAAGGGGCTTTCTGATTCTTGAATCATTTTTTTGCTCGATTAAACTCTTTAAAATTAATTTGTCTAAAGTTTTTCTTTTAACAGAATAAAATGATCAACAAAAATGAAACCTATCAATAATTCTGAAAATGTATTACAAATGCATTAATTGTAATAAAATAGTGGCAACCAAAAACCACAGCCAATACCAGGTAATGAGGATGCTCTACAAATAATGCTCGCCTCACTAAGATTGCCAGAGTGCTGACTAGTTGTGTGTGTGGGTGCATGCAAGTGCATGTGTGCATGTGTGCATGTGTGTGCATGTGTGCACGTGTGTGCATGTGTGTGCGTGTGTGCACGTGTGTGCTTGTGTGTGCATGTGTGCATGTATGTGCATGTGTGTGCACACACAAGTGCAGTGGAGCTTTGCAGTGTTCCCAAGGGTAATAGGCAGCTGAAGTTAGTACCTGCGTGACTTTGGTACATTACTTACCCTCACCTGTAAAACGGTGGTCACAATAGTGTCTACCTCACAGGGTTATGAAGATCAAAGAAGAGAATACATATAAGACACTTGGTGCCATTCCTGGCAAGAAGCTAGCTTTAAATAAATAATATATCAATAGTGGTAGGGATGGACTGAACCTTACCTAATCCATAATGAATGTTTTTGCTTTTTCTAATAATTATTATCTGTCTTTTCTCATTACCAGGGAAGTGAATATTTACCTTGACAATAATTTCAGACAATCTGGGGAGAAGTGTCATAATCAGCATTTATTACAGTAGTTTTCAGTTCAGAAGCTCTTCAGGAGTTTCATGTGCAATTCGTGCTTGTTGGGGGCTGGGGGTTAGATTTATAAGTGGCTGGTTGTGGTTGTATATGTGAGGATATATATGGGTCTATTTCTAACTGAAATAAATGAAAACTCTTCCATTTTGAAGCTCTGTAAGGAAGCTGTCAGGGGAGTGGGTCAGAGAAGGATTTTATATGAAGTACGCCAAGTGAGTGGACCAGTTTCCACACTGTTGCCAGTTCTCTCTGGGAGCCCACATCTGGGCAGGCTTCCTGGGCAGATCTTCCAGGCATCTCACCAAACTCTTCTAATGAAGGCCAAGGGAGCAGGCCAGCGGGGGCTGCCTTGTTATGGGAGGCCCTTGCCCAAGGGACTGCTGCCCTGTTGTGATCTCACACCTGCACCTTCTTGCTGACAGGTGAAGCACTAACAACAGCCTGCAGGGCTCTTCTGGGGCAGCAACTGCAGAGACAGGTTCTGAAACTTGGAAACTGGAAGAGGAGCTTGTAGTAAAGCCAGGCCGGAAATGGAAGGGATGTGATGTTCTGCAGGGTCTTCCTTACAGCAGAACTTCTGGACAATGATCTGTGAATTTCCAAGCAAGCCAAAGCCATTGCATAATCACACGTGTGTGTGCTAAGAAACAGCCAAAGAACAGGGCAAGTTCTCTTTTCTGTGATGCTCACTTAGCAATTTTTGCAGTGAGGTTTCAGTTAACTGTGCCAGGGCCCTTCCTGTGAATGTTTCTTGTTAGTGCATTTCTCTTCGTATGATGGTAACTGTAAGTGGTTAAAACACCATCTGAAATGCTCACTATACCATATGGATTTGTATCATGATCAATAGAAAATATTTCCCACAACACATTTTTAACTTAAAAAAATAGTTTATACATATTTTAATAAATTCAGATATTGTGACTTACCTAGAAGAGTTATTTGTGCCTGTGTTCTGAAAAAGACAGCACAGGTGCCCATGAATATGAGAAATTATATTAGGGGGTCTTGAGTGGTCTGTCCTACTCCTGTATTCCATGTGTGATAATGATCTGGCGTCAACTGTAAAAAGAAGTCCTCTAACAACTATGACTTACTCCATAAGGCCATTGTCCTTGATTATACAAATTCTTTGATTTGATTATTTGAATCCATAAGCCCTTTAAAACCTTTATTTTGGGGAACAGAACCAATAATGTTTTATAAGCTTAACTATGTGATGTCATGTGACATTGTGCTTTATGGAACTAAAGTTGGTTTGTGTCCATGTATTTCTCTACTGTATTTCTACCTTGTATGCAGCCTCCTAGGGTACTGTGTGTGTGTATGTATGTGTGTGTGTATATACATATACATATATATATATATATATATGCCTTTGGCTTTATTCAGTACTTTCTTTCACTTGTGCTAAAACATCCTCCCTCAGACCTGAAGGGTTCTTTAATGATCGTGCTCATTCACTCATCAGGTATTAGCTGTTTCCAAAGCTGAATCAATTGCCCATGTCCCCTGGTATTCACGCTCATGTGTAGTCCCCTCCCACAGTGAATCTGGGCTTCAACCAACATAGCACAGTGGAAGCAACACTGTGCCGTTCTCAGCCTAAGCTATGTTATCCTATCAGCTGCCATTTGTGATTTTGGGACCCTAAACCAACATCTAGAAGTCTAGTTACACTCCTGTAGACCAGCTAATGTGTGGAGGGACCATGCAGAGACGCCACATGAAAGGTGGAGGTCCTGAGAGCAGGTGAAGAGAGAGAGAGGAGCCCAGCAGTCACAGAGTCAGCCGTCCCTGCCAACCTGCAGGCCTGGGAGTCGCGTGAACACCTTGCAGGTGGATCCTCTGGGCCCAGCCAAGGAGTTGTAGCTGAGGGTACATGAAGCAGAGATAAACTGCCCTGCTGAGCCCTGCCAAAGTTATAAAATTGTGAGCAATAAAATAAAGTGGTTGCTATCTTATTCCACTAAAATTTGAGATAGTTTGTTACATAGCAACAGATAACTAAGACACAATACAAATATTTATCTAACCTATTTATTATAATACACTAATAATATTCAATACATTATAATCTTTGACAACATAATAAATATAATATATCTACTTACCATTAGTAGACTTTGTAATGATTAAAAATGATATCTGTCTTTAAGGCATATAGGCCAGAAGGGGAAACTATATTAAAAACTAGGCTTTTGGGATTTATTCAAGAAGTCTGTTTCCATGATTTTATAGACTTCAAAATATTTCATTTCTTTCTCTCATGACAAATATCTTTCCTATGGACCTAACCTGGCATATAATATGTATGCAAAAATACATGTTGATTAATTAATGAATTAAAGTCAGTGGAATCTCATATGTCAGTGAAAGCAATATGGTTGCTAACCAAAAATAGGAAGTAAAGGCTTTTAGTGAATTATGTATGGAGTGCTGGTTTTTATTCCATCTTTTGCCTTAAACAGTAAGCCAATCACTTTAAACTTCAGCTTCTAAGGCTGAGAATCACATTAAAGGGAGCACAAAATAATTACAAGTGTAAATAATGATTTATGCTCCCTAAAATGCTTTACTCATATGTAGTAGATTCTTATTTAAGTAAACTGTGCCCGATGCCCCCACTTTGTTCAAATAGTAACCAGTTACCCAATTGCATTTCCATTCCTGGGGTTTCTCTTTCCTCCACACTTCTTGGGCTGCTTTCCCAGGGCTTTTATATCCATAAAATCCACCTTGTATTAAGCATGGCGTGAGCACAGAGGGTGTCCTGTACCACCAGACCTGGGGAGCTGTGATGCATCCCTTGCCGACCACTATCCTCCCTGCTCTGTCTGATTGGGGGACGTTTATAGAGGTCACCATTCCTGTAAAACATCTGTCAGAAGTTGAGCTTGGAGATGCTGGCACATAACCTGGGTAAACACATGGATGGTGGCAAATCCATTCACTGCTCTTAGTCACTTCCAGCAACCTCCTCTCTCTTCACTTGTGTTTTTCCCAACCCCAGGAACTCCGAAACCTAAGGCAAGATCCCAATTTGAGAGGGAGACATTGCCACAAGAAAAGAAAATTAAAATATGTTATAGATTAACAAAATCAAGTTAATTCAATTAACAGGCAAATTAACATGGCATGATTTCTTTCAGGACCCATTCAGTACTAATTTGTATAATTTCCCATAGTACTAAGTTATTTAAATCTACATCTCTATCTATCTACTTTTAGTATCACAGCATATATTTTAATTTTCATATGGATAACAATCTTTTTATTATGTAAGAATTCTATAACAGAGATATAAACATACATATATAAAGTGTGTTTGTAAGTACATAAGATCTCTATATGTATGCATATATATGTATAATAGGTGTCATAAAGTTGAAATGTCTAGAGAAAGGTAGAGAAATCAGAAGTATTTTACTTTAATTTTTAAACTTTGCCTTTATAATATTATACTTTCACTTAAAAAAAAGCAACTGTACTTTCTATCCCTCTTTAAATTGGGATTGATTCTAGAAAGCGCAGTTGTGACCCACTGTGCACTACTAACACCCTGTAGTCACCCAGTCCCTATGCCCTCCCTAAAAAGCACTTTGGAACTGCTGTTAAATACATTCCCGCAATAACCCTCTACAGTGTCTCTAGTACACAAATGAGGAAACTGGGGCTTGGAGAGGGGAAGGGACTCGCTTGTAATCACACAGCTGGTATGTCACAGATCTGGGACTCAAACTAAAGTTCTAAAAATCAAATCCAGTGTCTCAGCTAAAATGCATGTTTACCAAGCCTCCATCTCTCTCTCTCTCTCACTCACAATTTCGTTTCTAACCTACATGTTCCAGGATCTCTCTAGAGTGGGCTCGTGTCGCTCCTGGAAGACACGCTTGGCTGTGTCTGAGCAGTGACACAGGCCCAGGTCGCAGTGGCAGCACCAAAGCACGTGCCTAGCTGGTACCTAACGGGGCCGTCCCTGCGGCTGGGGTGCCTCTATCACCCTGGTCAGTCCATAGACTAGTTTTTATTGGACCTGCCTTTACTTCCTATTTTTGGTTAGCAACCATATTGCTTTCACTGACATATGAGATTCCACTGACTTTAATTCATTAATTAATCAATTAATTGGGTCCGGGACTCTGTTAGGAGCTGCAGGGAATTCAGTGGGGAACAGAAAATGAGGCCGTCTTTTCTCCTCCAAGGCTTACCGTCTGCCCCTAAGCTTCCCAGCAAAGCGGGAGAGCAACACTTCACATCCACCCTGGACGCCTCCACCCCCAAGCGTGCTTTCTGATGGTTCAGACTTGTGGAGTCTTGCTCACATCCTCGAGCCCACCTTGGTTCCCCAGAGCTGGCTGAAACCCACCCATTTACTCCAAATACAACAGGCCAACTGTCATCCTCATTCCAGCCCTCACTTCTGACCACTTCTTCTCCAGCCTAAACATGCCTTTCAGCACAGGCAGGAAATATGACAGAAAAACTTTCCAGTCAAACAAACAATAATGGAAAATGCTCTTTGTTGCTGGCCTTGGCGATCAAAGTGCCCTGCATGTGTTTGCCAGCTGTAGTTCAGATGGTTTCTATTTCACCCAGCATTAATTTTTTATGAAATCTCTCTAGAGCCCAGGGGACCCGTAATTGGCTTTTAGTTCTTTATTCTGTGCTGTCCTGTCTAATTGCTGAGATGGTTCCATGATAAGACTCACATTTTAAGGTGGTGTTAATGTATTTACCAGCCTTCCCGTCTGCAGGCAAGCTCACGTCTTTGTGCAGAATTTCAATCATATATTGCTTTTAGAGGGGAGATGGAGGTGTTATTGGACTAAATATACTTGCTTTTCTTTGGGTATTATCAGTATTTCACACCAATGGCATAACATACACAGCACTGCTAATAACAAACCTCAGACTCTATTTTTTAATTCGATTCTTAAGAGTATGGAGCTTGGGTAGCAGTGGTAAGGCCTATTTAAAAGGAAGCCTGCTATTTGTATGAAATGTGCCTGTCTGGTTATGTATGGTATGAGGCCTCTTGGGCCATAGCAGTGTCTTCCCTCTTGCCTAGCAGCAGCAGCCTGGGTTTTGTTTCAGACTGTCTCTGGATGCTTTAGCGAAGCCAGCATGTGGCTCTCACTGTCTGTCCCAGAGCCCCCTTTGCAGCCTCTATTACCAAAGGGCCCCATGAGCTATTTAGAAAACACTGTGATTGAAAAATGATAGGGCTTGCAGAGCTGTAGATTGCCAGGGGTGCACATACAAGGCCAGTGCTGCAATCTCTTTCATTAATTTCAGACATCCTTTTTCTTGCCAACTTCATGAGAAGAAGAAGAAGAAGAAGAAGAAGAAGAAGAAGAAGGAGAAGGAGAAGGAGAAGGAGAAGGAGAAGGAGAAGGAGAAGGAGAAGGAGAAGGAGAAGAAGAAGAAGAAGAAGAAGAAGAAGAAGAACCCAGTCATCTGGCCTTACTTCCTTAAAGTGGAGCTAATAGAGGTATTCAGGATCTGACTAGGGCAGCTGATTTTCTGATTTTCTTCAGGAGTGATTGTAGCTACACATCCTGTACACATCACATGCAAGATTCCACCCCCCAACGTAATTTTACATTCTCAACTTCTCCAATTGGTTTCAACTGTTAACAGAGTCCAGGTTTTGCACACATCGCCACATTTGGGGGAGGAAAAGAAAGACTTTGTTTTAGGCAGTTTTGCTTGGCAGCGCCATTCCCAATTTCCTGACTGCATCGCGACTGTGCCTTGGATTCGTGTTGGCAATATTCCCCTTGCTCACGGGTACCCAAGACTTCTGCACTCTCTTGAGTGTCTGGCTTTTGAAGCAGCCCCTGGTTAGGAACCCGCCCCCTCCATGGTCATTAGCTTCCTTTCTTCTGCAAGACTCCTATCTAGTAGGCGACTTGGGCACCACTGATAGTCTGAATTTGCTAATATTCAACTCACTCTTTACAGACCATAAAAATCTCTGCTCCTTGGAGTGTCTGAGTGTGTGAAGGTGAATGTGTGGGAAGGAGCTGCCTTTCAATGTGTTTTTTACCCTGTGTTCTCAGGCCAAAGAAATTTCGTTCAGTTGCGTGTGTTCAGTCTTTGAGGACAAAAGGCAGCACTTCTATTTGAAGCTTTGGTTCATTCAAAGGGAAGCAATCAATTCCATTCTGCAAGTATTCACTGAACACTTCCTAGGACCCACGAACAGTGCCAGAGGCTGCAGGGCAGTGTCTCCCGAAGGACAGCGTGCACCACCATCACCTGGAGCCTTTCTGATTGGACAGGCGGGGGCGGGCCCAATTCCTGTGCATTTCCGACACATCTCAATTGCAGTGCACCCACTTTGAGTAACACTGCTGTGAGAGACCATTTAATAAATTCTCAGGGTTTTGTGGGAAGATATTGAAACACATTTGAATTAGGCAATAAGACAACCAATAATACAGGATCAAATAATTCAAGTCCCAAAATGCACTCTAGAGATATCGAATGTCGATGGCCTTCAGGAGGTGATGAGAACCACCAACCACTGTGGACCAAAAGTGTTGGGGTAGTTGCCACAAGCGGGGTTTGGAAGGAATAGCGTGATTTGTTTGAGTGGAGAAGAAAGAGGAAGGCTTTCTGGGACAGGAAAATAAAGGTGACAAATAATGAGGAGTTGCACTGAGAGCCGATGAGATTAGTTTTGCAGGGATGCATAGTTTCTGCAGAAAGAAATGAAGACCAGTGAAATGAGAACAAGTAAATTCTCCTTATTCAGAGCTTGCGAGAGAGTCAGTCATTGTCACTTGTCTTTCGACAAAGACCCAAAGGAAGGCAGAGGAGTGGGGAGGCTTTCGCATGGGGAAGAGGGAGGGCTCCAGTGTGCCCCGAAGGGAGGCTGTTGGAATAGGGAAGCTGGAGGCGGTTCTGTAGACGTGGGCATCTCACATGATTGGCAGGGGGCATGTTTGGCTTTTTCCGGTTGGTCCTAAGCTGGAAGTGGGGACAAAAGTTAAGGAACCTGTTAGTTGTCAATCAAGTCCTGGCCATTTTGTTACAGAAGTTACTGCTTGGCTTGCTGAGTTGTCCTACCAGTCTGACCAGGAGCAGGCTGGCTCCTGACTGGCTACGTAAAGAGTGGGCCAGTTCCAGGGCAGGTTGCTGCAGGCTGAGCGTAGCAGTTCTGTTTTTATACATGTTCTGGCCACTGTCCATGGGCACATCCACCTCTCATTTCCAGGTCTTGTGGGTTTGCACTGTTGTCGTCCATCCCTCCACATTTTGTGTCTTCATTTTCCAGGAATGTGAACATGTAGCCTCAGTCCACCTAACTGATGACTCCTGGGTATTTCTTCCTTTTTTCTGAGTCCTTGGGAGCCCATCTATGTTCTGTTTATTGGGTCATCCCTGAGACTGATGATGAGTAAACTTCTCCTGGGGGAGAAGATAATGGTCCAGTCACCTCAGAGTGAAGTGTGATTCTTAGGCTGCTCACAGGGTAAGATCTACGGCCTGTATCAAGATACCAGCACTGGCCGGGCGTGGTGGCTCACGCCTGTAATCCTAGCATTCTGGGAGGCCGAGAC
>VBSM01000104.1:795284-812620 GCA_008086735.1 Cheirogaleus medius | reverse complement strand
AAATTAAAAATAAATAAAAAGATACCAGCGTTGTGTGGGAGGCATCCAGAACTGAGTGTCACAGTTCTCCCCTTGACCTCATATGACAATTGAGTGCTGTCTGCAGAAGTGCCCAGGCCTCCAGGTCGAGGGAGCCCTGCGGGTTCCCGTTGGGTGGATGCAGCTGTAACCACCGTCCCTCTGATGGTGCAGGGAAACTGATACTCTGCAGACGGGGTCCTTTGCTGCCAAAGTGAACATCCTGTGGGCCCAAGGGCCCCAAACAACCGAGCAGGGTCACCTCTTTTCCTGGCAAGTGCTAAAAACGGCTCCACATCAGTGCTCCCCAGACACCACGTGGAGGCTTTGCAGGATGATCCTCCGTTCTCACCATCTGCCGGCAGCTGCTCTGGCCATGACGTTCAGCTGCCAGCTTGTGCTTTCCATCAGAGGTGTCCTTCTTTCTGGTTTCTTTGATGCTACATAACCTTTTAGCCACCTCCCCAGTTCTGCAGGTGGTTCAATGCTACTTCTCCCGTTTTCTTTTGCTCTCTGAAACTCCTCTTGGTGTGGCTCCCAGGATGTCTAGTAAGCCGTGAGCCCCTAATTAATTCTCTAAGTGAGGCTCACATGTTGGGCCATCCTTTCTCATTTTTACGAATTGCTTATTTGCTGAACTTATATTCATTTCTCATGGAACAATGCAACATGTAAATCCATCACATATTAGATTAATTCAGTAAACTAAAATGGCCATAGGTACTCACTATTAAATATTTTAGCATTTAAAAAAATCTATAGCAAAGATTTATCATTTACAATAAGCATGGCTATTATTAAAGTAAATAATACATCTGGGAACTAGGACTCTTTTACTTCTGACTTCAGACAGGTTGAGTGTGTTTGGGCATATGCATTTTTTTTCTGGGCAGAAAACAAATATCTTTGTGTTGGTTGCACAATAGATGAAAAATTAAGTTTTTGAAACAGTGATTCTGTTATACATATTGAAATTAGAGATTGTTAGCTGCATCTCAATATCTGTTCTCCCTTTCTTCTATAGTAATCAAGTCTCTAATCTGTAGCTGGACACTTGTCTGTAAGAAGAATCCTATTTTCCAACTTCTTTTGTAGCTGGTTATGGCCAGATGATTATGGACAAAGGGATATAAACGGAGGAGTGTGTGTGTGTGTGTATGTGTGTGAAATTTCTGGCACAAATCCTTAAAGAGTGGGAGTGTGCCCTTTCTTGCCCTATTTTCCTTCCTGTTGGCTGAAATGTGAATGTGATGGCTGGTGTTAAAGCAGCCATGCAGATCACAGCGGGAAGCCTTAAGGACGGTGTATGACGTAGCGAATTAGAATGAGGCTGAGCTTGTTCCAGCCCTGGACCACCTCCTTAGTTTCTTAAGTGATAGTGAAATAAACAGGTGTACAGTTTTTTAAAAACATTGTTATTTTTGTTTTTTTAAATCACTTGTAACTGAATCTAATCCTGACTAATAAAACGCCAAAATAATCAAAGCACAAGGAATACGTTTTGCATTTTGTTTTTACTGGAGACAGGGTCTCACTCTGTTGCCCCAGCTAGACTGCAGTGGCATCATCATAGCTCACTGCAACCTCAAACTCCCAGGCTCAAGCAATCCTCCTGCCTAAGCCTCCCAAGTAGCTGAGACTACAGGTGTACACCACCACACCTGGCTAATTTTGATATTTTTTATAGAGACAGGGTTTTGCTCTTGTCCCGGCAGGTCTCAAACTCTTGGCCTCAACCAATCATCCTGCCTTGGCCTCCCAAAGTGCTAGGATTGCAGACATGAGCCGCCATGCCCGGCCTGTTTTTTAAAGAATGGGAAAAGCATTCATGACAAATGGGGCGGCCTAAGTGCATCTGGAAGCATATTCACCAGTTGCCGCAAATAGCACCTCATCACACGCATAGTCTTCAGTGACTAGAGCTGCTCACACATGCAGGATGATGCAGAGGTCATTATATCTCACCACTCCTGTTTGTCTTTGTGTTATCACTGAGAATAAAACAATGTCAAGTATGAAAGCAGTGATGATGTCATAGCACCAAGAAAACCTTACATTAGACATGATGGAAAGCTGAGTTTTCTTTAAAAAATAAAACCAGTACAGGGTTAACCTAAAATAACTGTATGATTTTGCAATCTCAATCTCAAATACGTTTCAGGACAAGCAGGTAACGTTAATGCAGTATGACTTACGACTACCGCAGTGGCAGGAACCCATACTCAAAGCCTGAGCATCCTTGCTCCATCTGAACACACTCAAATTTTTCTGTAACACACCTCTGGCCAAATAAAACATTTTTGTGAGCTGATCCTATGCCTGGGCCACCAGTTTGTGCCCCTGGTAAATTTTGACCAACATTTGCACTGGATTATAGTAGACTTCATTTGTGAAGCAACATGTGACCTCAGGCTTACAGGAATTTATAAATAAGGGTAAGGCAAGATAAGTCAGCAGAATTTCTGTCTGCACTGGGACTTTCAGAGCCTGAAATGTCTCAAAAGATCAGGGATTATGATCTGGGAAGGTTGTCTTTGAGTTTGGCATGAGGGGTGGAGGCCAAGGGAATGGCCCAGACCCAGAAACCAAAACTGGACAAAGGAAGGAAGTGCACAGCCAGGGTTGAGACCAAGGGAGCTAGGGCTCCAAATCTAGACAGAAGCCGTCAGTCTCTGAAGCACATAAGAAAAGTAACCTGAACAAGAAGCAGAATCTAAACAATTTTTAAATGAAACAAAATAAAATTGATGTGCTATATGTTCTATACCAAAGTCAGGGTTAAGTTAAGGATGAATAACATGCAGACAACAACTATGTACAGATGAGCTGACAGTCGTTCTTCCCACCTACCTGCTCAAAAATAGAAGGGTCAAAAATAATTACATAAAATCAGGATTTAAAACAATGCTTCAAGTTAATGACCTACTTACTTGGTTTTATTCCCTTTAATTTAAAGAGATGACATGATTCTGGAAATATTAGGACCACATCTGTTCCCTTCAATCTCTAATTTGATTATTGACAAGTATATAAAAGATTATTTCATAGATTGTTTTTACACTGGTCCAACTCCCCATATGACAAAATTGACAGAAATTCAGAAAATGAAAACACATTTTCCTATAACATTATTCTTTCTCCAGTGTATAGCATTGTACCTCAATCAACTTACTTGGCTAGAAAAAAAAAACCTAGATAATTTCATTTAGGACAGTAAAAGGACTAGAAGATTAAAAGATATTAATTCCGTGAGAAACTATATATGAAAAAAAGGAGCAGGAAATGAATCACCAATCTTAGGTTTCATCATCACCTCCTTTCCTTGTGAGCTGTCTTCACTCTAGTGAAGAGAGACAGCATGTATGCAAAATTGCCAGAGAAGTTCAATATACAGGAATCAACATATTGACATCTAAAGGCAGACCAAGCATAGCTGGATAGTGTCAGCCCAGTTTCTCACATCTACACTGTGGGACAGATGGAGAAACAAATTGACATCCAAAAGGTCACCGATTTTGACATTCCTAGGACAGAAATGCTTCCAACTGGGAGTAAACCCACAAGTCACTGGAGTGTGGCCAGCTAAGCTGCTTTATCGCCTTCATCAAATATTTAAAAATGGTATGATATTCACTGGAAAGCACTAAGGGAATAAGAAAGGAATGCTTAGGTTCCATGGCTTAAATACGCCCAAGCCAGACACTTTATTAAAACAGTGGATTTACTGTCCTTTGAAAACAGAAATCTTATAGTGGGAATTTGAGAAACAGTCAATGGGACTGTGTATTCAAAAGGTATTAAAAGCTTTACAGACGTCTTCACATGGTAACCAAAATCTCACGCACATTACAGAATGGAAGAGACCTGTGATCCCAGGCCAGATAAAGTTCTTGGTATGCCAGTCTGGTGACTGATTTTATTTACATTAAGAATCCGACATTAAATAATTACTTTAAAGCTTCAGTTGCTGGCCTGAAACAGAGCCTCACCAGTGAGGCTTCCCACAGGAATCTCTTCTTCCCTGAATATTGTTTCAGGGACATGGACAAAAAAAAAAAAAAAGTTCAATAAACTGTAGGCAGCTATTTTTGGAATAATTAAGTATAAAGCCTTCAATATGTAGAGTTGATCACTAGAATAAGAGTTATCCTGGGAGACACTCCAAATACTGTACAATGAAATAATGCATTAAGGAAAAGCTTCAAAACAGAAACTTCTTTCCAATAATTGTAAAATTCTGCACAACTAAACAGTGAAAACCAAAGAATCCACCCACAATAAAACCTGGTTCGATAAGAGACAGAAGGTTATGATATGAAACAATAGCCATCACAAATTAATACAGTTTTGCTCCCCAAGTAATATAGTTCTTTTTCAGAACATTGGATGCTCTTTTAAAATTTTATTGATAAGAAACAAAATAACTACACAAGACCAGAATGTTGAAAGGTAATCTATATCCCTCAAATTAAAGGATATTGTAAACAAGTTGTATCACATAAACTGCACTTACCTTTCTCCTCTGTACGAGTTATGGTACGCAACAGCTGCTGGAATCCCAAAGCAATGGAAAAACAATCAGAATTATATGCTTTGATTTTTGTCTTTATTGGTTAGGATAAAAAAAAATAGGCTGATGTTGAAAGCATAATAGATTTGAAATAATAATACCTAAGTCAGAGTCGCAGCTGTGCCACCTTTGCCTATGCAACTTGGGAAAAATCACTTAATTTATTTATTGTCTTGAGTTCCTTTCCTATAAAATGCAGAATTGGAATAGATTATCTGTAAAAGCTTTTCAAGATCTGACATTTAGAACAGTGATTCTTTACTTCAGGAATTCCTGGAGGGCTTTGCTGTCATGTCCTCATGACACCTACTGGGAACACGGTTGCTTTCTCCCTTGCTGTCCTTATGAGAACGACAGGCCCAGGGGAATCAATTTCCTTTGCTGGTGACTGGCCCAGAAATGGGCATGTGACTCAAATTAGGGACACGGAAATCAAGGGTTTGGGGAAAGTTCATTCTTGTTTTTATGCATAAACTTTTGAGAGTAACTCTGCTTTCTTTCTCTGGACCTGACCAGGTTCAAAATGTGAAATCTGAAAAGTTATCATTATCTCTCTACCACTCTGGAGAGGAAGCCGGTGTTTTGCGAAAGGCTGAGTCAAAGGACTGCAAGGAAGAATGGATCCAGAACCACAGGAGCAAGTCAGCACTGAAGCCGACCCAGCCCGGACTTTCAGTCATGTGAGTCGGTACATTTCCATTACCCCAGCCAGATGGAGTTGGGTTCTCTGTTAACCTCCAGACGAAGACACTCAAAATTTCCATTCCATTGTACCTGAAGTATTCATTCCTGTGAATCTTACCTCTGCACTCACTGTGCATGCCGTGGAAGGCCAAGCCAGGGGGATCGCTTGAGCCCAGGAGTTTGAGGCTGCTGTGAGCTATGATGACACCACTGCATGCTAGCCGGGGCAACAGAGAAAGACTCTGTCTCAAAAAAAAAAAAAAAAGAGTGATTGACCCACAATGTGAGTCTAAAATCTCAGAAGTGGAAAGAACCTAAGCTACTAGGTTCTCATATACAGACACTGCATTTCATTAATCTTTGTATCGCTAACACTGAGTACAGGGCCCTTTCAAAGAGTGGGCACTCAACAAATGTGTAATGAATAAATAAGAAAAATAATACTGAAAACTAACATTTATTAAGTGCTTACTACTTGCTAAAACAAACTATAGGAATTAATTCTTTTAAATCTTCACAACTCGAGGAGATACCACCATGATTATCTCCGCTGATCAGATAAAGTGGAAAATTAAGCAGTCTCCTCAGGAGCGCTCACCTAGTCAGTAGTAGACCCAGGATTAGACTCTAGACTTGCCTGATTTCAGAACCCAAATGCTCAGTGTTTAATTTCAACTACTTTAGATGTTGTCTGGTCCAGTGCTGCTCAAAATGTGACCCAGAGACCAGCTGCCTGTCTGCGAACCGCACCACGGCTAGTTCACCTGGCACTTTTTCACGCTCAGACTTTCCCGCTGAAGGAAGCACACATTCCCTCTGAATAAAGGCCAGTCTTCCTCAAAAAACAAAAGTTGCCAACTTGCCGCCAATAATGCAGTGTTTGGAATGGTGTGTTAGTTCAGTTTATTACCTGAAAGAAAAACTCTCTTACTGTAATGATGGGCACATATGTTACAGTTTATATAATGGTGCAAATCTTTTTTTTTTTCTTGCTACTAACTTCATGTTACTATTCAGCCCATAAAGAACTCACTTTGGGTTTCCTCCTCTCTCTGATATCGCTTCCTCTTCACTCCCCTTCCGTGTCTCCGCACACCCTTCAATCTTTCTGTCCCCTGACCCACGCTAACTCAGAGGAACCTCATCAGGTCCCCGCGGCTCTCGCCAGGACACGCGAAGGCAGGTCCTCACCGTGCTCCCACGGAGGAGGCCTTAGGTCCTTCAGATTCCTCAGGGTAGAGCATCTGCAAGACAAACAAACAAACAAAAACCACCAAACAAAGCCACCGTTTTTTGCTAATATATATATTTTTTTATTGAACACTTATGTGATAGCCTCAAAATTATCTTGTTAAAAGGCACTGCTCTCCTCAAATGTAGAAGAAGGCAAGAAAGGGACGAGAGGGGATGCAATCCTGCCCTACTACGCGCACAGCCTCTGGCTGTGCTCGTTTTTCCTCAACATACTACGGAATAGGAAAAGCGATATTCTCCTTGAATGGCATTTGGGACCCACTGGTCGTGGACAAGCGTAAATCTGTCAGGCATGAATGGGAAATCCTTCTTTCACTCGCTGCATGTGTGTTACGAGGAGAAAAGAAATGGTCTTTTAAAAAAATTAATATATTGCCTTCCTTATTCTTTGGGTTTCCTTAATCTGAGGCCAATTGCTGTCTGGTGGCTCCATGAACGGAATGAACAATTTTGAATATTTGAGCATTTTTCTGAAGGGAGAGTCTGTAACTACAAATAGTTTAATAACACATCTCTGATGTGTTTGCCCAATGCAGAGAAAGTAGTCAACTAAGTTGTCAGTGTATCGTTCTCCTTCCACTTATCGGCGTATGAAGGCACATTCTATTTAATCACATTTTTGTAAAAATACAAGTTAATAAAAAAGTAGTGTAGCATAATCATAGAATTCTATGTCCTGGCTAAAGACAGCCCCTATGTGTTTTTTAGTCTTCTCATAAGTACAGGAAGTGCTGAGCACAAGGCACGGGGACCCATAGCAAACCCTTCACTCCGCAAGGAGGAGAAAGGATTAATAAATGTAGGTTTTCTTTTATGTGGGCTAGTAAAGGAGGTGGCAGATTTGAACTTCATTTGGAAATAGCTAAATAAATGAAGGGGACCTAGAACTTAAAGTGAAATGAATCTTGGGAGATGACAAATGTCAATTTGAAATTTAGCTCTTTCTGTCATGATGTGATTTGGAGTTCTACAGGAGATGAGATTTTTCACAAACAGAAAGAAATCTCTTTTAATTTCCTAGTAATGATGGGTACAATGTCAATGTCTGTTCTTAACCCTGAACCTTTATGTTGCTTCTCCCTTAGAGGTTAGGTCACTTACAAAAATATAGTGAGACAGACCCTCATCTGTATTTTGCAAACAAATAGGAAAATTAATTGTTCTCCATTCAACCATAATTTTCAAGAGAGAAAGATGACAGCATAGAACAAATCTTATTTGAATTACAGCTACATGTTATTTTGCAGATGTGAGTTTAGATAAATACTATTTAAAATTTTTATATTCATTTGGAAAGTCTTGTATTTTAATATAGATTTTGCAAATATGCACATTGGGTTGAATATCAATCAACTAATAAATTAAACACTAAATAGCTAAGACTGTCTACCTTCTTTGATATAAATCTTAGATACCAAAAGCTTCACTAGTTCACCCTGAATGCCTTCCAGTGGTCACCTCCAACATTTTCTGACGTGCTTCGCAGAACTCGGGGACAAAGGAACATCTGGCACCACATATATGATTTATCATCACATAAACCAAAGATGCTGACAGTGCTCACAGGAAAGAAGCGCACTGCAAACCAGTGTAGTTTCAGCAGTGATCACAGTTTGATTGGTACTGTTAACTCTTCAAGGAACTGCCATAAATTGATAAGATAAAATCACATTTACATGACATTTTATCATTTACAGAGCCCCTTAAACATTCATCATTTTATGTGTCTTTCACAAGAATTCTGTGGGAGAAATAGGACAGAGTCTCAAACCTATAATTTTTTAGATAAAAAAACCCCTCGGGTCAGAAAGGCGAAGGTCTCTGGCCAGGTCACATAGCTAGTGAGGGTAACACTGGAAGTTCCTTAGTGCTCTTTTCGCCATACCTGGATGTAACTTCCACTTAACACCTCCTATTGAGTTTACAACCTCGTTTTCAGATAATTAGAGGAGATATTGTGATGGATATTATAATTACATCAATAGATAATTAGAATGTAGCTTCAGCTTGAATTTAGCTATCTTTTCAGGGATCCATTTCTAGGATCCAAAGAAAAAGTGGTGGTGCCTGATTTGAGTTCTCTGGGAATAGTATGTTCCTGGATCCCAGGAACAAAGGAATGAAGGAAAATTTTCAGGCTGGGAAATGTGGAGAGGAAGAGTGCTGCACGGCAGAGTCCAAGACCAGATGGGAGTAGATCTATTCCTAGAGAGGTATGTGGCCTTGGTTAAATCAAGCAACAGGCACTAATTTTGTGGATAATTGGGCCAAATACTGTGGTAGGTGCCCAAATTCCTAATATAGTTCTCTTAAAAGCCTGTTTCCCAGATTAGTGAAGATTAACTAACATTCCCAGGTTATATAAATGGGAAGTAGAATTGGGATAATTGGCTCTGAGCCCTCCCTGGCCTCAACATTTTCACCAACTTTACTCATCTCTAAAAGTCCCTTCCATCTCAAATTCTGAGTCTACTTTAGATATTATAGAAGTCTACTAACAAACCAAACTCTCCCAGTTGATTTCATTCCCCAGTAATGTGATTTTTTTAGGATAATTTGAAATTTAAGCTTGTAAATTGGGACATATTCTACAGACCATTATGATTCTGTAGTAGTAGTTTCTTATTATTCTTGTCATTGTTGTTATTGTTTTTGTTTCTTTTGTTTTTTTATGTTTTTCATTCTGGCTTTAGGTTTATCTAATTGTTTATTAACATCTGATTTAGATTTTCTTTATTAAACCAAATCATGAATTTTGAAAAGACCACTCATATTTTGCCTATTTTTCTGCCACCCAAATAAAATATCATCAGGCAATTAGAATAACATTGTTTTTTTAAAGAAGCCTTGCCTGACAAGTTGGAGTTTCAATCCACTTTTTAGTTCTCTTAGGAAGCAAATGAATATGGTCTCCAGTATGAAACGCAGTTAAACACTCAACATTTTTTGTCAAATTTGGAAAATTTACAGCCTCTATTTCTTCAAATATTTTTTCTGCCTCCCCGCCCTTTCCTTTCATCCTGGGATTTCAATTAAATATATGTTAGAACTGTGGATATTGTTCCACTAAGGCACTGCTAATTTTTTTCCCCCAATCTTTTTTCTCTTTCTTCTTCAGATTGAATAATTTCTATTGCTCTGTTTCTGTTTATCTTTCTCTTATGTCATCTCCAATCTGCTATCAAGCCCATCAGTGAATTTATTATTTCAGAGGCTTAATTAATTCATTTTTGTTCTAGAATTTCCATTAGTTTCCATTTGATACTTTCTTTTCCAGTTGAGATGTCCTATATGTTCCTGCATGAGATTTCCTGTATATTCGTTCATTATGAATGTTTTTTCTTTTATGTAATTGAGCATGGTTATAATAATTGCTTTAAAATACTTATCTGGGTAATTTTAATGTCTGCATCATCTCAAAGTTGGTCTCCATTAATTTCTTTTCTCCTTATTATGAGTCATGTTTGCATTTTTTGTATGTGTAGCAATCCTGCATTGCATCTTGGACATCATGAATGATATTTTGTAAAGACCATGGATTTTTATATGTTTCACCAAATAGTATCGATTCGTTTATTTGTTTGAGTAGTTACTTCACTTGATTGAACTCAAAGTTTAAATTCTGTCTCCACTGTGGTGGGAAGTGGCTGAAATCTCTGTTTAGTTATTTAAGTTTTAAATAAACTGCTTGGGGCCTTGGAGTCTATCCCTTGCATGAATGCTTCAAGAGTAAGGCAAAGATCTGGGCAGATTTTATTTTCAGAATTTGAGCTTCCTTCTGTGGCTCTCACCTTCCAGTTGCTGTGGCAGTCCCAAACTCTGCCTTCTGATCCCTCCCTCAATCAGGACACTCTATTTAGTTGGGATTAAGATGACTCATTCCTATCTGGTTCTAGCTGCTCTACAGGTCACTGACCAGGACCTGCCCTTAGAGGTGAGAAGCTATTAAAGACAGGAGACTCACCTCCTATCATTTTCTTCTTCCAAATCTGGACTCTCCTCCAGTTTATGCTTTTAGTCACTCTCCAAGGACTTCGGGTAGTTTTTGTTTTATGGTTTTTTATTGTTATTTGAGAAAGAATTGTCTCACGCAAACTCATCCTCTGTTATAAGAAGTAGAATTCCTAAACCCTTTATTTTAAATGACTTCTTGGAAATACACAGGAAACCTGACATTAATCAGTTACTTCTTTTGAATTTATAAGTTCCAAAAAGTATTATGCCATCTTAAAGCAAACTATTAATAAATAGAGGGTCGTGAATAGAAGTTTACAGGGATCTTCAGTTTGTAGAGACTCCTCCCTCAAAGAATAACAACAACAATAATAAAAGTCCCTCCTAGGTCTTCTGTTCTACAAAACTAAAGGGGTTGATGAATTTGTTAGATTATGAAAGCATATGTGCCTACACTTTTATCAGTCATTGGGTAGATACTTAAACCTTATAAACCAGATCATTGCTTGTGGGACTTTTAGATGATATTGTACTTAGACAACTTGTATTTCTCATGTGAACCAAATTTGACCCCCAAGAAAAGCCTCCAGTTCATGAAAGTACATTATTTATTATTACACACATCATAGAAGGTAAAAGAGCAGCTTGTAATAAAATTGGTCTCTATAATACAGCATGGAGGGCTTTAGGGAGTAGATCCAGCAGAAAAAAATAAACCTATATTCTGGGTTGGCTGCAGAACAGCCCAGATGTGACCAGCTCTTGCTTGAGCTCCAGATGGTTTCACTGGTGCTCTGTTGGGAGATTTCAGTATAAAGTAATTTTGCAAGAGAAAGGACCATCAAAGAGATAGGATTCTGAAGTTTTTATTATTCATAGTACTTAAAAGCCTTGAGTAAAATGCTTTAAGGGCTCAGAACAAGGTGCTCAAAATTTACAGCAGTTCTCAGAAACAGATGACCATGACTAGAAGTTATGACTAGGTTGTCTCCAGCTGCAGGGTTTCAGTAGGCAATAGTGTTACATTGGACAATAGCTGCTCATGAGTCACGTTATAAAAAAGGCAAACAGTCTTTAAGAATGGTAATTAACTCACATTCAATTTTGCTGGAAATTAAGTAGTTTTACTTTTTTCTGTAGAAGTTGCTATTCATCAGTGCAAGGAAGAATGCAGAATCTCTATGGAAACGAATTTACACCTTTAGGAATCACTACTCTAGAAAATGATAAAAATGAAACCACCTAGCTTGTCAGTTATAACAAGATTACTTAAAATGTTCTCATCCAGTCATCACTCTATTCCATGTAAAATCAGATGTGCAATATTTAGAACTAAAGAAAACTTTGCAGGTTACATAATCAAACCTCTGTTATTTCTAGACCTGGAAACTAAGGTCCAAAGTAGAGAGTTGCTTCAGCATCTAACTATGCACTGGGTGCTCCACTGTCTGCTTAAAAGTACCTGCTAAGACAATTTTTTCTGGGATAGATACTGAAAAAAGAAAGTGCAGGGTCAAAAAGAGTGCATCTTTCTCACTTTAGTAGATGTTGCCAAAATGCCCATGAAGACAGTCACATTGACTTAGTACCAACAAGCAGTGCATGAGAATACTGCTTCCCCACAGTTCCATCAGGGCATGCTACAAACTTAAATTGATTTGTAATCATCTCCATTTTCGTGAAAGTCAAATCTCGTTTCTTTAATTCTTCTTAACACTCTTGAGGTTGAGGAAACTTTAATGTGTTTAAATAGGCAATTCTATCTTTTCTGTGAGTTTCTTATTCTTTGTCCACATATTATTTGTCTTTTATGTTTTCCTTATTAGTGTTAACTCTTTATGTATTGTAGTTATTAATCTCTTAATTGTTACATATGCTACAAATATTTTTATCTAATTAAAATTTGTCATTTAACTTTTTAAGTGTCACTTTTAATAGAGAAGATAAAGTGAGTTCAAATCTGTAAATATTTTGTTTTGTTTTAAAGACCTTTCCCACATCAATCACAAAAAAATTGCTCTTACATTTTATTCTAATATTTTATACCTTTTATTTAGCTTGTAGGACTTTGCATCTGAAGTTTACGTTAGAGATAACATGAAATAAAGAGAAAATTTAATGTATTTTTCCCCAAATGTATTGTCAAGTGTCCTAACATGGTTTCTTCTTTTTCCTCTGATTCCAAGTGCCACTGTTGTCATACAGCAAATTTCCATAGAGAGATGTGGCTGTGGCTCCATCTGATGTTCTTTGCCATTGATTTATTGATTATATTCGCATGCCACCATCCATGGTCAATTACTACAAAGTGAAAACATATATATCTCAGAAGAGTTCTCCCTCCCTCCTTGTTCTCTTTTATAACTACCATAGTTATCCTTGCCTATTTACTCTTCAGCACATTTTGTGTCCAGTAATTGACTATAAGAAATGAATGTGATAATTTTAAAAAGTAGTTCTGATATTGAAAAGCCTGTAAAGAAATGAAGTACACGTTGAATAACTTAGCATATCTTTTGGAAAATACTGATCAAGATTCTATATTGATTTTGCAAGATCTTGCCAGAGAAATAAATGTGTAATTGCAGTAGATAGATACATTCTCAAAACAGTTCCAAATCCAGCTCCTTCTAAGACAAAGTGCACATTAACAATCACTGTTCTTGTCTCGTTATTGCAACACATGGGTCACACCCCTCTATTGTTTCTGATAGCACATTCTTTGCATTTGTTTCAATTATGTTTGTGAAATTTGTGAATTGGCATATTTGCTGAAATTTTAACCTCTCATCCTCCTTGAACAACTGGATGGCCAAAAATGCTGCAGACTACAAGAGGCTCCTTACAGCACAATCCTGAGGACATCTGTTAGACAAGTTGCCAGGTGGATTTCATGGCTTCACCTCAGGCTTCACCGTGAGAATCAGACCTTCTGGATTAGAACTGGAGTGATAACTCCCATTGGCTTCTATCTTAATTCTGACTTAGATGAAGACATTGAAAACAAAAATACCTTCTAGACACTGCTTCCTATAATGGACTTTTCCTGTTTTAATCACAAGAATTACTCATTTTTTACTAGTCAACAGGCGAGTTAATATGGGTTCTTTCACTCTCATAGGTTTAGGTCTTACATGGTTGAGAGCTGAAAGAAACAGAGTTTAGAAAACAATAATTCCTTACTGGGCACAGTATTAGTCCTGAAGCATTTCTCCATCCACTTATGCTCCCAGCAAGCCCCGTCAAGAACCTCCTTGGTGGTTGAAAGACACTGTAAGCTAAAGAAGTGGGTACAGTCCATACTGGTAATTTAGGTCACCTGGATTACTGAGACATTCTCTCCTAATTTCTTCTCTTCTGTCAATATTTCCATGCATTTGTGGTGCCTTCAGTTAATATACAGTTAGCTCAGAGTTGTTCTGTAAAAATAAAGAGCTGTTTAGCTGAGAGTCTGTTGGCCCTTTGCTTGTTTAATTACTGCCAATGCAGCATCAAAAAGGACTATTTAATAATATAGTCAAGGTCTTTAAATGATCACTCAGACAGCTCATCAACATGATTGAAGAGAACTTCACAGAGAAAACTATCCTTGCATGACCTTTCCTTTATTATCTGTTGGTCATCAAACAAGGCATGGCTACATGAACGAGCCCCTAATAACAGTAGCTCTAAAACAATAAAAGTAGAAAAGCAGTAATTTTATAGTGCAAATTCCTGGAAGATAACACTTTCACCAAGTGATCAGACTCAGTCCCATATTGGACCACATCAGCATCCTGTGCCTCCTTTCGTGACGCACTGGGGAGGACACGGGATCACGTTTGCACTATTGCTGCCAAAATGTGTGCCCTGATTCCAATTGTGAGGAAACGTCAAGCAAACCCAAATGGAAGGACATTCTACCAAATATCTAGCGTATCCTTCAAAAATATCAAGCTCATAAAAATCAAAGATAGACTGAGGACAACTATTCCAGACTTAAGGAGACTAAGAAGGCAGACAACAAATAGAGCATATCATCCAGGATTTTCTTTTTTCATAAAGCACATTACTAGGACAGCTGTCAAAATCGCAATAAGGCCTGTGGATTAGATGAAAAAATAGTATCAATGTTAATTTCCTGATTTTAATGTTCTTACTGTGGTTACATAAAAGAATGTTTTTGTTTTACCAATACAGAGTCTCCTGACCACTCCTAGCCACGAGGGGAAAATGGGAAATTCAAATTCTGTACCAAATATAGTGGGCTGGTTAAGAATCAGAGTTCCACTACCCAAGATAAAGGATAAAATAGATACTAGAACAAAACTAGTGGTCTTTGTTATGAAGTACTTGTTCTTGGGAAATTTGGTTATAAAACACAAAGTCGCATAAGAGGAACACCTATTTTAAGGCGATCTTGGGCAATCTCATGGCTGAGAGTGAAACTCTACCCTGGCCTCTTCAGCACTAGAATGGAAACATCAGGGACCAGCCTCCCACTCTTATGTTCTCTCAGGGATCACACCGTCCCCTTCACCTCTGCTGTCCCCTATCTCACTCCCTCCAGTTTCCTCCACCCACCTGCCTCACGTAGGATTTCAAATGGTGTTCCCAGTGCTCAAGTCTGCATGACAGGGCAGGTCCAGCCTTTCTATCAATTGATAGTGCTTTTTGCATCTCCGTCCACATCAGATCAGGCAGTCATACCTTTGTGAAAGGATTTCCATTGACAATGACATGAAAAGAAGTGCTTCAGAACAGTGTCCACTCCTGGGCCAACCCCATGTGCCTTAAGAGAGAAAAGACAATGTCATGTGATCTCCCAAACTCTCAAGAGGTCATGGTTGGAGGTTCTCCTGGAAGATTAAACGGTCAGCAGCTCTCCAAGAAGTACTCAAATCAGTGTCACCCACGGATCAGCACAATAAATATGAATGTAAACCTACTCAAAAGATCAAGGCCCAGATACCACAATGGCTCAAGAGAGAAAACAAAGCAATAAAGTTCAACCCAACATAATGAACAGAAATCTGCCCCACCTATCAGTTATCTCAATAAATGTGAATGGCTTGAACTCCTCACTCAAGAGACATAGGCTGGCCGAATGGATAAAAAAATACAAGCCAAGTATCTTCTGCCTTCAGGAAACACATCTAACCTGCAAGGATGCAGTTAGACTAAAGGTAAAGGGGTGGAGAACAATATTTCAAGCAAACGGAACCCAAAAGAAAGCTGGAGTGGCAGTACTGATTACAGATAACTTAGTTTTTAAATCAACAAAAGTAATAAAAGACAAAGAAGGTCACTATATAATGGTGAAGGGCACAGTTCAACAAGAAGACATAACAATTATAAATATATATGCACCCAACCTAGGTGTACCCAGATTCATAAAGCAAATTCTACTTGATCTAAAAAAAATGGATAAACAACAACACCATAATAGTCGGAGACTTTAACACCCCACTGACAGCACAGGACAGATCCTCCAAACAGAAAATCAACAAAGAAATAATGGATTTAAATAGGTCTCTAGAACAAATGGGCCTGACTGACATTTACAGGACATTCTACCCCCAAACCACTGAATATACATTCTTCTCATCAGCTCATGGGTCATTCTTTAAGACTGACCATATTCTAGGACACAAAGCATGTCTCAAACAATTTAAAAACATAGAAATTATACCATGTATCTTGTCAGATCACAATGAAATAAATGTAGAAATCAACCCTAACAGGAACTCTCATTTCTACACAAAGTCATGGAAACTAAACAACCTTCTACTGAATGATCAATTCATAAATGAGGAAATCAAGATGGAAAACAAAAGATTCTTTGAACTACATGACAAAGGAGACACAAGTTATCAAAACCTGTGGGACACAGCTAAAGCAGTCCTGAGAGGAAAGTTTATTTCCATAAATGCCTATATCGAAAAGTCAAAAATATCACAACTAGACAACCTAATGAATCATCTCAAAGAGTTGGAAAAGAAGAACAGACTGACCCCAAACCCAGCAGAAGAAGTGAAATCATTAAGATCAAATCAGAACTAAAAGAAATTGACAACAGGGAAACTATACGGAACATTAATAAAACAAAAAGTTGGTTCTTTGAAAAAATAAACAATATTGACACACTTTTGGTTACACTAAAGAAAAGCAGAAAAGAAAAATCTCTAATAAGCTCCATCAGGAACAATAAAGGAAAAATTACAAGGGATGCCATGGAGATACAAGATATAATTTGTGAACACTACAAAAACCTCTATGCACACAAACTGGAAAATGTGGAGGAAATGGACAATTTCTTAGAAACATACAGCCTCCCTAGGCTCAACCAGGAAGAAATAGAATTCTTGAACAGACCCATATCAAGTACTGAAATTGAAACAGCAATAAAAAACCTTCCTAAAAAGAAAAGTCCTGGACCAGATGGTTTCACACCCAAATTTTACCACACCTACAAAGAAGAACTGGTGCCTATCCTGCAGAAATTATTCCACAACATCGAGAAGGATGGAATCCTCCCCAACACATTTTATGAAGCGAACATAACCCTGATACCAAAACCAGGAAAGGATGCAACAAAAAAGAAAGCTATAGACCAATATCCCTTGTGAATATAAATGCAAAAATTCTCAACAAAATCCTAGCCAACCGAATCCAGGTGCTTGTCAAGAAAATAATCCATCATAACCAAGCGGGCTTCATGCCAGGGATGCAGGGATGGTTCAACATACACAAATCTATAAATGCAATTCACCCTATAAACAGAAGCAAAAACAAAGACCTTATGATTCTCTCAATAGACACCGAAAAAGCATTTGACAAAATTCAACACCCTTTTATGATAAGAATGCTCAACAAA